>VZSF01001140.1:302655-326516 GCA_013398295.1 Chionis minor
CGCCGTCCGGGGGAGGGAAGGGGCCGGCTGCGGACCCGCCTCGGGGGCGGGCGGGGGTGCGGGCGACCCCTCGGCGTCCATTTTACCTCAGCCGGCCCCTGCGGCCTGCCCCGCGCGGGGGGCCGGCGGCGGCCCCGGGAGGGGGCCGGGGGCCCGTCCCCGGGTACCCCGTGTGTGCGGGTGGTGGGGCTGACAGACGCGGCCCCGGCGGCTGCGGGGCCGGTGGGTGTCGGATGGCGGGGAGGCTGCCTGCCTGCCGCCCTGAGGGGCTTCGGTGGGACGGTGGCCCCGCTGTCCCCTCCCCGCCCACCTCTCCCTCCGTGTGCCGAAATGGGAACCGGGAGGGTAAATCCCCCGCGGTCAGGGTGACGCCACCCAAACAAATCCCTCATTGGGACAAGGCCGCCTGGGCGCAATCGGGAGGATCGTCCTTGTCCCAAGCGCGTGGAAGCCGCCTGCTCTTCAGGCCTTGCTTTCCGTTTCTTCATCATTCCCTGCAAGTTCTCTCCCACGCAGCGTTTAGTCACGGAATCCCCAGGGTTGGCAGGGACCTCTGGAGATATCCCATCCAAACCCCCTGCCGGAGCAGGGTCACCCGGAGCAGGTGGCACAGGATGGCGTCCAGGCGGGTTGGGAATGTCTCCGGAGTCGGAGACTCCACCACCTCTCTGGGCAGCTGGTTCTTCGTGGAGGTCGAGCCCAGCCCCCGTTAATGCTTTAGCCTGGGCCTTGTGCAGGGGCTGCGTCAGAAGCGGCACAGGTACCTCCCTCCGGTTCGGAGCAAAGCCCACGGCTCTTCCCAAGATGGTACGGACCCATTTGGTGACTGCTGCATTCCACTTGTATCTGTTTTATTCTCCAGTCCAAGACCTAATTCCCTTCCTGGCACCCCCCACTAACCCATATCCCTCTGTCCTACATTCCTATTCAATATCCCATTGTCCTATTCATTTGACCTTCTGGAGAAGAACGACTTTCACTCGGCTTTCACCTTCACAATGACGCACCCACTGCTGCTTCTCCTCCTGGTCATCAACGCCTCTGGTCCGTACCTGCTTTGGGTGCTGTGCATTGTACCAGCCTCACAGTTTCGGGTAAAATTACAAACATCGTTAAAGGCTTTCAGTGATTATCTGTGAAGTTCTGCCTTTCGCTGCTGGCTGGTTTGGGAGATTCAGTAAATGTCATTAATCAAGCTACACGATGCTTTACTAAGGCAGTTACCTGGTGGCCAGCAGTAAACGTACCAGCGCTCTCCACAGTGGGATTTGCCTGGATCTGTAAATATCTGCTGGGATGTGGGAGCATTTCTGGCTTTGCCTGGTAGGAGGTGGTAACTGTCCACATGGAGATTAATCTGGGGGGAATGGGGGTACAAGAAGATACGCATTAGTGTTTAGAAAATGACCATTTCTTCATTTACGTTATCTAGGATGAGCGTTGTGCTAGAGGCACAGCTTACGAAGCTGCCACAGAAGCAACGCGTTGGGAATCACCAGCTGCAACACAGGCAATCCTGCAGTCGAAACCCAAGGAAGCGACAGTAAGCTTTTCTCTGTGTGTGCTCTAAACCCACTGCTAATTCAATGCACTCATTCTAATTAAAAAAGATGTAATATGCTCACGATGGTGAGCAACACACCCTGCCCTGGCTTACTCCCCACTGGGGCACCTTGCCCACGGAACATCAGCCGGTGCAGGACTTGGACCGGCACCCCGAGCGATGCCGAAGGTGTTTGATTCCCACTCCACGGGCGCCGAGGAGGGTGTTACCCTGGGGACAGGTTGGAATTTCGTACAACTGCTTTGTTAAAAGCCTAGAATTTTTGCGATGCCCTCAATAAACAAAGCTTTAAAACCCTAGACAGTTCTTGGGAGTTAATAACAACGTTATTGTTGATAGTGAAGGAAGTGGTAATAGATACTTTGCCTGATGTCTTTTATCTATCATAATTCTTCAGAAGATTAATTAGTTAATTAAGCTTCACAACAGTGCTGCTAGATAAGGGAGCGTTAGACTATCAGAGCTAACAGATGAGGGTCAGGGTACAGGTCTCCAGCCACGGCTCCTTCTCTCTCCCAGCAGCGGATTGCCAGCTGTGCCAGGTGTGCACCGCTCCCCGGGCTCGCCCTGCAGAGCAGGACCTCATCGACACCCCAAAGGGGTCCCAGGTCCCTGAAGCTGAGCGCTGCGCATCGGTAATCATCCACTGTTGCCCTCAGCTCCCCCTCAAATCCCGCAGGAAATGTGGTGCTTAAATATCCCAGGCACAACAGTTGTGTGGCGTAGGGAAGTGTTACTTGCTTTATATTGCATACGGGAAAGTGCAAGGCATGACACAGCTTTACAAATAAACCCGCGTGTCGCTGGTAATTACCTACGATGACAAACTAACAGGAGGAGCCCCAGCGTTTCCCCAGTCAGTAACGCCCACCATGGAAGCACTCAGGAGCCTTAGTTTTGTGAATCAGGGGGAAATCATGTCAGCATTTTTAATTCCCCCTGGACGAAGGGAGACGTTCAGGGACCAGGAGCCGCTGCTAGCCACACATACCTGGGAAAGGTTAGCATAATTGCAGGGCAAACTGGATTCTTTGGCTTACATTTAGGCAAGAAGCCAAAGGCAGCTCTAAATCATGCTATAAGGCATATTCGGTTCAAAACCAGACTGGCAAAATTTTTAATGAAACTAACCATCCATATGTACAGCGACTGTTTAACATCAATGGAGTAGTGCAAAGAAAAGGAATCCTTTTAAGAGAACGAGATGATTTTTGAGCAATTTGTCGCAGTCTATAACTGGGATGTCGACATTTGCAAATGTCAAAATTAGTGTGGCAGCATTGCTAAATAAAAAAGCTACTTAGCTGGCTCACGCTTAAGCTAAAGAAATTATCCTGGGATAAAAATTAATGAACAAGACCTTCATTTTTACATTTATTTATTTAAACTAAATAACCAGCTACACAATGCGTAATTTACAGAGCTCGTCCCAGGCAGCCGGGCGATTCGCACTGGGTGATGCCACCAGGGTTGTCATTGTCTGCACTGGGGTTAATGGCCGTACCAGCTCTACAAGGGCTGCGTGCCACCAGCGCCTGCAGAATTTCACTGGAGAATGAGACAAATGCTTCTCAGCGTTTGCTGAAGCTGACTGGTAGCTCTGCTTGTCACCAAAATCTCCACATTAAATCGAAGCTGGAAGTTTGGGGCCACGCATTTCCTAAATTCCCCTGAACCAGTGTCTACTTACCTGTCTCTGGAGGAAACTCTGAACGGAAAAGAATATTGTTTTATAAACCCCCGTTTTCCCCCAGTGCTCAGCATTTCCAGCCGGATCCTGAGCTGACATTTCCGTGGAGTTCCAGGTGATCTGGTTTTATGTTCTTGAGGCTGGAGGGCCGGCGTCAGGCTTTAGTAAATAGCTAGCTCCTAGCTCAGCAGCGGCAAAGGTAGGATTCATTCATAATAAAGATGTAGTGCAACCATAAACTCCAGTGGGAGAGCTGAGCAGTGGACACTTCGGAGATTATTGATGGCAGCACATCAACAGCTGACCTTGCCTGGAAGACTACAGAGGACCTTTTCTGTAAGAAATGCAAAAAAAAAAAATAAAATTAAAAAATAGCCTGCTTTCTGAGAGCAGTCTTCTCAAGGAAAATCAGCATCTGCAGGGATTTCCTGATGATGGGAAATAAATGCGTGATAGTCTTTATCCCCGTGAACATCCACTGTTAAAGAAGAGGCACTTTCACTTTGCTGCACCGTTTCACCTTGTACAACATATCTACTATCTACTTCAGTGCCTATTAGTCTTTTATTTATGGCGATTTCCTACAAGTACCAGAAACCTGCCTTATCTAGCCTCAACAGGTTGTAGAAATAAGTTGCAAAGTGATGGTCAGGCCTGTTAGCCTTAGTGTTACTGTAGGTTATCTTAGAACAGCGTGTTATTTTGTTTGAGAATTATTAATTAATGTACAAATGTAAAAACCCCCTGGAAGCTGAGAAGTTCACAGTCATTCCACAGGACCTGACCGATTACCGTGTCGACATCTGTTCCTCAACCACCTGTACGCCAGCGCGTAAAGCCTCCTCGGCTTTGATCCTACCTACGGCTGCCTGGCTTCTACCATCTCTTTCCATGCCTGTGTCCACATCCTCATTGTGCAATTGCTGTTTCTGCATCTTGTGCGGAGATCCGAGCCTGTGATAACAGATGGAAATGCTCAGTCCCAGTGCACCGAGTTATTAGGTTCACATCTTATTGGCCCTCTGATTTTTCTCTGTCTGCTAGAAATTAAATTATTAACTTTGAATCTGATTTCCTCCTCGCAGCAGCCACGCTCTGGCTTCACTGTGCTGACGTCCTTGGCCTTACTTCCAACACTCGCTTGTGTAGATCAGACGCAGCTTCATCAAAGCAAACCGTGCTGTCGATAGCGATGAAATCAGCCCCCGCGTTCCGCTTGGGACCACTCCTCTCCCAGCAGCAAGCACTAAATATCACACCCAGATCTCCTACGGGGGGCCGCGCATGGAGTTACGCCTGCTTAACCCAAGCCCAATCGATCCCTTTCGTCTCGCTGCTTCTTTCCAAGGCGTGGGGACACCTCCCAGCCGGTGGTACCAGCCAGACGAGCCCGAAGCCCGGCTGCGTGCGAGCCCCGTACCCAGCGTGTGATGACACACGGCAACACGCGCAACCCCGACGGTACCTACGTGGTATCGCTTTGTCTCAGCTTTGAGAAGTACCATGTGGAAATGTTTAGCAGAGTGATTTTGCATCCTGCTTCCACCTTTCGATTTGTTCCTTAAGAACACGCAGGCTTCGTCGGTAAGCGAGAGCCGCGTGTGCAAGGGCAGCGCGGCACCAGGAGAGCGGCTCGGGGCTGAGCAGTGAGAGCTCTCGTTAGTCCGGAGAGTGGGATTTTCAGAGGAAGCCCGAGCAGATGCGTTTAGCAGAAAAGCTGCAGGAATGGCAAACAGCCCTGTCTCTGCCACCGCTGGTTTACTGACCTGGATTTCTGAGAGGTGAAGCAAAGCCCCCAAACTCAGCTGCCGTTTCTCCCTGTGCCCCACGCCTGGTTTTCTGCCCGCTAACTCGGCTGAAGGCAGAGCTGTGGGCTCAGCTCATCCCGCCTGGCTGACGCAAGGGCAGAGCTTGGACCAGGGGCGTTATCCCATTGCTTCAGGTGGGGACCCAGCGCCCAGCACTGTCCTTAAATGCTTGTGCCTGGTCCTGGTCCGTGCCGCTGCCTGGCTGTTAAAGCCAGCGGGGAGGCTGGTGGGCAGCCTGTGGCAGAGTGGTCTTATTTTTTCTTTTTCTCCTCCTTTTTCCTTCTTTTTCCTTCTGCAAAGGAAAGGGCAAGGGGTCTGTGACCCTGTCCCTCTGCTGCGGAGGGAAGCCTGGTAGGAAGAGGGGGTGCAGGATCACAAGACCACGATGGAAGTGGTCTGATTTTTGCAGCAGCTTTGTGGACTGTGTCTCACAGCACCTTCCACCTTGGCAAACGCCCTGTGGCTGCGGAGGTTGAGCTGCGTTTGAGGGAACAGGTCGCTTGCCTGCAGACCCAGGTGGCCCTCGGTGACACCCTACAGTTGAGGTGGACCTTGGGGAAGGATGCGCACGGACCCCACCTTCCCCTGCCCGTAGTCCGGCACAGAGCAGCAGCGCTCCAGCCCCTGATCAGCACTGGAATGGCTCCTGGGAAAACTCCTCTGGAAAGCTGGGCTCCCTCTGCCCCCGAGCAGTCGGCAGGGGAGGGGTGCTGCAGCCACCCCGCTCCACCTGGCCAGATCACGACCCCGGGATCTTGGCAGGCAGGGGCGGTGCGGGATCCAGGTCATTTTTAAAGGTGAGGTTTAAAGGTTTTTTTGCGCTGTTTCAGCAAAACTGGGATTGTTCTCCTCGGTCGAGTGCAAACCTGCCTGGCACCATGGGCTCCTGACGACCCAGTCCAACCTATTTTTAGCAAAGCTCAGATTATTCGTCTTTTCCGGACAGCTAGTCTGAATGATTTGCTACAGTTTAGAGTGAAAAACAGTCACAGAAAACAGCACGAGCATTTGTTCTGTGGGATGGAGTACAGAGAGCGTCTGCTTTTAAAACATGTCCCCGAGAGAGGCACTTACAAACACAGGGTGCTCACTCATCTGTCTCACTTCTTCAGGAAACTAATAGAATTTAAAGCTAAAACTTTCCGTGCACTGAAAACGAGGGGGTGCAGATCCATGATCCTCCCTCAGCCTGTGTGTGAAGCTCCCAGGACACGCACTGACCGGGAGATGCGAGACGCCTCGTGCCGTGGCGCTGCGAGCAGATGTACCACCGGTGTCATTTTCTGGTGTGGGGCACCCTGGCCGGGAGCTCGTTCATGATTTATTGGCAGGAAGGCGAGCAGACAAAACACAACTTCTGAATTCCCAGAAAGGCAAAGAATTGTAAATGCTAATGAAACTGAGATAATGGAGCAGAAAATAATGGTAGGGAATGAGTCAGTATTTAATAAAGCTTATATCTGAGCGTGAAGCAGCACTTTCTAAACTGGGAGACAGAGGCTAGACCAGAAGTGTATCTCTGTGCCTGTCTGTCGGCTCTAAACTGCCTGGAAAAACCTTAAGTAGGACAGAAGCATCAGAATCCTTTTTTAAGACGGGGACATTTTCTAACCTTTGTGGACTGTTGTTATTAATTCCAAAAAGATTTTTCTCTCTTTTTTGGTTTTTTCCCTGGAAGAATGATCAGTGTGTGGAATGGAGGGGCTGTAGTTCGGTCGGCTCCTCAGCCCTCGGCTGGCTCGTCGCTCCAAATGACAGCCGTGGGACAATGCCGGCCATTGTCCCCGCAGCAGGAGAAAAGCTCGGTGTGCTTCCACGCAGGCTTTGCACAGAAATGCTGCACAAGTTCCCATTGTTTTTCAACCAAAGGCTCTTGACAAAGAACTCCCGAGGATGGTTAGGCAAGAGGAATAAAATTAATTTAATTTTTTCAGCTGATAGAAGCTGTTTAGAGGCCTTAAATGGGTTTCAGAACTCACGAGAAAAATATGGATTTCAATTTACAGGACTGATTAATAACATTTGTCTCCCAGCAAGTCAGGGGGAGGGGGAGGATTCGCAAGAGCGGGAGTTGTGCAGTCACTGGAAACACCTTTTCCAGACCATGTGTGTTAAAGCACGTTTTCTGATCTCACCAGCTCTCTCTTCAGCGATGTCTCACTGCGGCCGAAGCTCCCAGCAGCGCAGAGCTCCCCTGGCCAGGGCTGCGCCGGGCACGGACCCCCCTCAGCCCCCTCCTTCCCACGTAGCCGGTGCCCCCGGAGCGCTCCACAGCCGCAAGGGCAAGGCAGGGCGGGCAGCACTGCAGCCCTCTTCTTGCTTTGGTGGTAAATTTAGGGACTCCTCTGCATTTCCCAAGTGAAAGAGTTGCCTGCATCTGTGTCTGCGTCACTGACAGCTGGAGAATCCCAGAATCACAGACTGGCAGGGGCTGGCAGGGCCCTCTGGAGACCATCCCATCCAACCCCCTGCCAGAGCAGGTCCACCTACAGCAGGTTGCACAGGACGGCGTCCAGGCGGGTTGGGAATGTCTCCGGAGTCGGAGACTCCACCACCTCTCTGGGCAGACTGTGCCAGGGCTCTGTCACCCTCAAAGGAAAGTTTTTCCTAATGTTGAGATGGAATTTCTTGTGTTCCAGTTTGTGCCCGTTGCCCCTTGTTGCTATCACTGGGCACCACTGGAAAGAGTCTGGCCCCGTCCTCATGCCACCTGCCTGTAGATATCTCCGAGCACTGATGAGATCCCTCTCAGCCTGCTCTTCTCCAGGCGGAACAGCCCCAGGCCTCCCAGTCTTTCCCCATTGGAGAGATGCGCCAGTCCCTGAGCACCTTCATAGCCCTTTGCTGTCCCCTCTCCAGCAGTTCCCTGTCCTTGAGCTGGGAAGCCCAGCATCGGACACAGGACTGCAGCTGTGGCCTCACCAGGGCAGAGCCGAGGGGGAGGGTGACCTCCCTCCACCTGCTGGCCACGCTCTGTTTAATGCTCCCCGGGATAGCGCTGGCCTCCTTGGGCACGAGGGCACAGGCGTGAGGGGTGGGCTGTGCTGGGAATGCTCCCCACTGCTCACGGAACAGGCCATGGTGGAAAGACAGGCTACGGGGTCTCTGCGTGTTGCTGGACCTTGAGAGGTCCCACTTGGTCCCACGGCACGTGTAGGAGCGTTAGGAGGATAAGTGGTGTCACAGGCTTCACAGGGCTCATCTTCACCGAACTGGTGTGACTGTCTTCACCTCTAAGGGCTTATTTGTGGTGGGTACTGGGCTCGGATTAATCAGCCTCAGCCGGTAGCGTTTCAGGGGAGCAAAAAGCACTGCCATGCAAGATCAGGTACGCGGATCGGGAGTTCCTCAGCTGCCCAGTGAGCCTGCTGGGAGCTGGACGCTTGGAGAAGCCATTGCTCCGCTCCTGACCCATGGCTCGCAGGCAGGGCCAGGGCTGAGCAGGACGTGGACGGGTCTGTTTCCCTCCAGGTCCCATAGTGCAAGGTTTTGTTCTTATGCTAAATTAAATGGAAGCTCTACAATTCAGATTTTCCCATAAAACAAAAATTTCCCCTTTCCAACCAACTCTTAACATCCTCGCCTCTATTACAAGACAAGGATAACAGAAGTTCACGCTGAATTATTTACTGCCTCCGTGGAACAGGGGACTGAAGGCAGACTGGCTCGCTTTGCCTCAACCCAGGCAAGAGTAAAACGATGTTAGACGCGGGGAGCGTGAAGAAGACTTGCTGCATCTTTAATAGCTTTTTTAAGAAACCAGCTGGGAGGGTTCGGAGATACCGGCTGATACGACTTCCGAAGTCCCCATCGCTTTCTGGCCCACTGTCCGGATGTGTCTGGTGGTTCCGGTGTGTGGCAACACCTCCGCGGGGAGCAGCACAGCCTTGGAAAGGCGCATCCCAAACCCTCCTGCGTCTGCAGAAGCACCGGTGATGTTGGTTGGCCTGGATTGGTGGCAAGTCTCCAGGCACCCCCTACCTTAGGGCACTTCTCCGTGCGTGCAGCTGCAAGGGACGGGTTGGAGTAGTCCCGTACCGGCTCCCACCTGGCTTGTTTCTGACTGAAGCAAGGAACGAAGGCTGAATCCCTGCCCTGGCGCCCGCCGCGCGCTCTCCTCTGCTTGCTGGCAGCAGTCCTGCCGCCCCACGGATTGCGCCGCGTCCTTGACTGTCTGCACTTTCGGCTGAGCAGGCGGAGGAGCTCGCAGCGCTGCCTCCCTGGGGACAAAGCCCTACGACAGAGAACGCAGGTTTCCGAGCTGTTAGTAACGTAATTAAAGCACATTTCCCAGGAAACAGGACAGGGCAACAAATTGAGCCTCTTCTTTGCATGGCGCAAGACTCGGGCTGAACCAAGATGCGTGCGTGTGCGTGTGTGTGTGTGTGTGTGTGCCCGTTGTGTATTTTGGAAGACACGTGCCTGCATATGCATGCGTGTTAGATCTGCAACCTTTTTAATGTTTCAAAGGAAATGAAGCTGTTGCTAGAGAAAATGTTTACAGATGGGTAGCAGTCGCTCCATCCTTTTGGCTGGTGTTTGAACGCTTGCATTGCAAATCGTATCATTCAGCCACAAAACCAGGCCAAGCTAGTAATTATTGTTTGGGATGCGAAACGGGAATTGAGTGTGACCAGTGGCCATGCAAAGTGCTAAGATGTATGTCAGAGAAAATGCTTATTCAGAAGGATTTTAAACAGTGTCCTGAAATGGACTGCAACAACGTTATCTAAAAGCCATTTAACGGAGCACTTTTCCATACATGATTGCTATCCGATTCCTGCCGACTCAGCTCCTCTTTGTTTTGCTTCTCCTTGCTAGCTAGAACAGAGATGCTGCAGTGCACGATTGGGTGGGTGACCTCAGTCTCAATGCCAAATGGATGACTAAAATGAACACAGAAAATACAATCCATTGTCTTCTCCCTGAAATGCCAGCTTTGTTCCACGTGGAGCTGCTGGCTTATCGGCATAACCCCTTCGATGCTGCACCGAGATTTAAACTCCGCAGTCCCTGCCCTATCATTAATTTAGATTTTAAAAAAATATATAGTAGCATCATATAAAGGCTTATTTTGCACCTTGCAAATGGCAGATCAAGCGGGGTGACAGGGTGGTGTGATGCCACTCACTGAAAGCAACTCATCCTCCCTGTGTAGAGTATTCCCAGTTTGGCACAAATCCACCCAGTTTTCATCTCTGGCTGTGGCTTTATATGTGCGTGTGGACTAAAGACATTTTTTTATCACGTACAGTATTACAGTCTTCACAGTCTTGGCAATTGCTGGGCCTGGTCCCCTCCAGAAAGCCGCGGGAGAGAAGCGTTTTGGGTCTTTTCTCCAGCGCCTCGGTAGCAGGTCCCTTACTGCGGTGCACGAGACGCTCAGCTCTCTCCTTGCTGAGCTCGACTCCAGCAGAACATTCGGGGCTGTGAATCCCAGGCAGCGCTCGGCGCTCTGGGTTTAGGCACTTCAACCCTGGAGAAAGGTGCAAGTCAAACTGTGCCTGCCTTGTTTTCTCTTGCTCAACCTGGGCTGCTGTTTGCTGGGCAAGCAGCTTTCCCAGGTCCGTATTGGACACCTCCGTCTCCCCGGGGGCTGCAGGGGACACTGGCACGCCTCCGTGTCAGGGAAGCCAGCCCCAGGGATGGAGGCAGAGGGACAGGAGGGCGGCGAACGAGGGTGTGTGATAAAAGTGTGTACAATCATGGGACGTTACTCACAAATTCTCAAAAATGATTAACTTGTGGGATTCAAAACTGGCTTAATGCATGGAGGAGAAGGTTTATTCAACGGAGCAGTGCAGGTGCAACCTCAGAGTGAGGAGGTCCCGTCCCTGGACTGCAGGATGCTCAAGGTGGCAAATCACCAGGGGAAGAATATTCGTCTGTTTTAGACATTTCCCAATATATCCTCTACTGGCTGTTCCCAGAGGCAGAAAGCTAGCTGGACCTTTGGTTTTCCCATCTTTGAAATCTTAATCCCTTTTCCAGCTGAAGCCCCCAGATTTCAGCGTGGGCAGAGAACACAGCCCACGCCGTGAGGTCGGACAGGGCTGAGCCCTGTCACTGCCTGTGCCCTTCCTTGCCAGGTGGCCAGGTGGACCCTGCCGGCCCCTTCGGAAGGACTGGACCCAAAAGCAGCCAGGCGAGGGAAAGACCTCAAAATCATCATTTACCAGCAAACAAGCTCTATTATTATTATATGTAATTCAGTGAAAGTCAGAATTAAAAAGAGTGTGTCTCTAGCAGCCAGCTGCAGAATTGGTACAGCACTTCAAAGCTGTTTTGGAGGGTGAGGGGGAAAACTCCCCCTTGCTCCCCCAGCCATCCCCTGCGGAATCACTCCCATGGGTCTCTGCGGCCAACGTAAGCGGCAGACCTGGACCCCTGCCCCACCGAACCTGGAGCCCCCTCTCCTCAGGGCAGAGGATTCAATCAAAAAACGCGTCCAGGGGCTGGTTTTCTAAGGGGCAGGATGTCGCACTGGTGACAGGCTGGTCTGTGCTGGGCCGTGCAGCTCCTACAGGGGTGTCTGGGCAGAGCCCAGGGCCGGTCGCCCCACGTTTGCACAACAGGGAGGACCCTCATAGGTACACGTCCTTCTCAGTGTCCACTTAGTTGTTGGGCCACAAAAGCCATATATAAAAGCTCCGGGTTTATGCTACACATAGCAGGTGACATTCCCGTCCCGCGTGGGGTGCTGTGATGCCCGGCTGGCTGGAATCTCCTCCGGCTCCATCACTCGAAGCACAAACGTGCCTCCTGCAGCCAGATGCCGCTTGGAGGGACGGAGCTGTGGCCCTCACTTGAATTCACACAAAATCCCTTTCTTGCTTCTCCGCAAGCTCGGGAAGGTTAGTGTCAGTCTGCTGGTGAATTTTCTGAGTGCTTTAACACGTGCTCAGCGAGATCGCTACCGGCTCCCGGAGAGAGCACCTTTACCGCAGCCTCTGAAATGCGCGTGAAGCGGGGGGGACACACATGGAGACCAGGGGTGACGATCGGCATGTCCCTCTTGCGAAGGCTCGTGCCGCGCTCAGTTCCCAGATACAGCAGCGAAAAGGTCTTTGCGTTAGATAAGGTGTCACTGTGTTGACAAGGACAAGCGCTGGATTAAAAGCAACGAAGATACAAACCCTACAGGAGTGGCACAACCGGGCAGCGGGAACCCATTCCCGGGCTGGGTTTCCAGTGCGTCGCTGTCCGTCCGTCCGTCCGTCCGTCCATCCATCCATCCATCCTCTCCTGCCGTGCTCAGGACAGATGTCTCTGTGCCCACCCTGCCCGCCGGCCCCGTGCCCCCGCAGCTGCGTCCCTCGCTTCCAGGGATTACCCGCAAACGGGCCGAAAGCAGCAGGGCGTTCCGTGCGGCCGGATTCCCGAGGGCCGGGCGGGGAGTTTGCCACTGCTCACCCACCCGGCTGCTCCCGGCCGGAGACATCCCTGCTCCGGGCCGTGCCAAGCCATCCAGGTCCTCGTTTGGGAAAAACGAGTAAATAAACAACCAACCCACAGCAGAATCCACCCCGGCCAACTCCTCACGTCCTCCCTCTGTGAAAAGTGGGTTCAGAAGAGTCAATGGTTTTTCAGGACGTGGGTGTGATTAATGAACTTAATCACAGGATACTTTGATCCGTCTCTTGTTTTTAAAGGATAGTCAAAAACAAGAAGAACTGCTACCCTTTGTGCTTTTGTAATTTTGTTAATCGTGGAAACCAGCGAGGCTTTTGCATAGTCAGCACTCGCATGCATTATAAAACATATTTGCAAAACACAACAACACTTGCTTTTATATTCTGAAGCCAGCGAGCATATCCTAGTTGGCAGAAAGCTCAAAGGAAATTTATGAAGACCCAAAAATCTTGCAGGAATTTAATTAAACTTTAATCTTGGCAACATACATATCTGCTTATTGAGCGTCATCTGCAAGCAGAGCCGCTTCAGTATTTATGTCTCTGGGTCTTCTCCATTGGGTTTGCTGGCCGCTCATCATCAGGGCTGCTCACATCTGCTCACACCGCTGGGCTGGAGATGGTCCTGCTTGGGCAAGTCCCGCTGTCCCCGGGTCCTGTGCTCCCTTCTCCCACGCAAATGGAACGGGGAGAAACAGCCTTTGGGGCCAGGGGTTCGTCCCCGTCCTCCTGCCCAAGGCGCTGCTCAACCAGCAACATCTGTGGCTGGAGAAGAGTGATTTATCACCGATTTGCAGGTTGTCGTTGGCGGAGCCGGGGCTGCGTGGACCGGGCACGGAGCAGGCTGCGGAGAAACCCCGTCTGCCTCCTCTCGCGTGGAGCACCCACCACTGCCACCGTCCCCACCGCCACCGGGGAGAAGCGGCACGTGTTCTGCTGGTCCCCGACACCACCAAAACGCAGCTCTGTCGTTGGGCCGCCCCTTGGCCTCACCTCTGCCTCTTGGCCACGATGTTTAGAGAGTTCGAGCGTCTTTGGAGACACCTACAACTGCGGCTCCAGCCCTCCCGCCCTCAGCGCCCCCAAGCCCAGGGTTTGGTCCCCGCGGGGACCCGGCGCCGCTGCTGGAGCCCCTGTGCGGACACCAGGGAGGACATTTGGGTGAGCCCCAGCTGAGGACGGCCGGGACCCAGCAACGCCCCTAGAAAGCAGACGGAACGTTTATGTGAAGGGAGGAAATTTAGACTGAATTTAAAAATTAAAGTTTTTTAATTAGTGAATTCTTTACTGAAGAACAATTTCCATTGGCGAGTACATGCTTCCTCATCGCTTGAGGGATTTAAAACCAGACTACTCTCTGCTCCAAAAAAGTGCTATGAGCAACAGTCCTTTGCTTATAATGAACTGGAAATACTGGCAAGTCTCCATCTCCTTCAAATATTTTCCCTTCTATCTTCAGAGGTTAAAATAAATTATTCTGAGATGTAACAGATGTAGAATTCAGGCAGTGACATTCCTCCAGCTTTTTTAACCGAGTTTTCTTTCCTCTACCACACGTAAGAAGCAGCAATGGTTAACGTCTGTTCCCTCTGCCCGGGACGATCTTCAGAGCAGGCGTTCCCCACCACGGAGCAGCTCTTTCCAACGCACGGCGGAGATGTCCGGCAGCGGACTATGGCAGCGCCCTCCTCGTGGGCTTGGGGAGATGGCACTGGTGGGACCTGCCTGGTCACCACAGCCAGAGCCCCGTCCCGTGGCGAACCCACGCTGGAACAAGGTGAACTTTATTGCCCCAACTGTCAGTCACATAAATCCCTCCTGCGCATCAGCACTAGCGTCCATGGAGCTGCTAGAAAACCCCGCCGTGATGGTGGAGTCCTTCCAGCAACCTTCTGCCATACATTAACATTGATAATTGCAATAATAAGGATAAAAGTAATAAAACTAACGACCCTGAGAAACCCATGGTTGTTCACGCTGCTGCGCCGAGGGGCTGCAGTGAGCTCTGCCGAGCCCCTGTTCCTGAGGGCCAGATCCTACCCGGAGCGTAAACCTGGAGTCGTTCACCTGAAGCCCACCCGTGGGACTTTGAAGTAGTGGGGCTGCAACCCAAAGAGGACCCGTAGTGCTTTGACCTCAGGGCTATTTTACGCACAACCTTTCGGCCGAGATGACGTTCATTTTTGGGTAGTTAGTAAAAGCAGGTGGGATCCCATACAGCCCGGCTCCCCTCCCCAGCCAGGCTGGCCAAACCCACTCCGTGTCCCGCAGAAAACATTGTGCAAGTCTATTCCTGGAGCGGCAGCGGAATAACATCTTTTTAAACAATAAAAAAACTCGCGTGACGCAGTATTTCAACTCATAGGCTCATCGTACCCATTTTTCGAGGTCCTGGCAAGGCAGCAGGGTTTGGGTTTCAACACAAGTAAGAGAGAGGGCGACGCGAGGGAAGGCGGCCAAACGGCCCAGCCCCTGTTTGACGGGGAAACGCAGCGAGGGAGAAGTGGTTAAAAGGGAAGTGCTGGACACAGCGCCAAAAGGTCTCGATGGGGCGTTTACACGTCCACAAGCTTCTCTTGTAACGACAGCGCGGGGAAACCTTCCTCCCCTCTCCCGGCCCGGCTTCATCGCTGTCGCAGGGCTGCAGCGGGCAAAACCCCACCTGGCTGGACCTGGCAAAGACATGGTTATGCTGGCAGAAACGATGCTTTTTCTGTTAATTAAGTGACTCCTGATAAATCACTGTTTCATGGAAACTGGGCTGGCTATGGCACTGGGCTATTTCACACATATTTATCCAACGTATATATTCCAGCTCAGTTTTATTTAGAAATAAAGGTAAAACACAAGGTGGGCTGCGCAAGTGCATTTTCTGGGAGCTGCTCGCTGGCTGGAGGTTGGAATCGGGAGAATGTGGGATAGCTCCGTCCACAGAAGTCTTTATTTTAACAAAAGATTTTGTGATTTATAGAATTGTGACAGCGTCACCATAGGTTTTCATATTACACAATGCAGTAAAATGTTTTTAAAAATTGATTAATTAGTCCTGGTACCTGGAGGAGGTCTCAGCCCGGGAGGATGTGCTGCTGTCGCACTTTCCGGTGCCACTTCATACACATAGGAGGAGCCTGTAGCACATCTAATGTTTTGGGGAAGGGAAATGTCAGGATCCTCACCCTCTCTTTTTGCAAATGAAAAAAGATAAGTAAATCGAGCAGGTAGCCCTGGCTGAGGAGGGGGGCACAGCCAGCCTGCTGGGGTGCCATCGCCTGGCAGCGTCCGCGGGGCGGCGAGGTGAGGAAACCAGCAGCGTCGCAGCTCTGCGGCATCTCTAAGCCAGTGCTGCGGTTGCCCATGAGCAAGTTCAAAGCTGTAACCTTTTTTTGATGACATAAACAAAACGGGCAGCAGCAGCCTTTTCTATTATTTAAACAAGTCCTCGAATCCCTTGGCCCTCTTCCTTTTCTTTTTTTTTTTCCTTTTTCAACAAATGCCAGAAGCCTTTTCTGTAGAAACATGAAAATCGCCGGTGGCCAAACCACCAGATTTGTGCTTTTGGTCCGTGTCCTAATGGGGTGTTAGCGTTGGCTGCTGCTTCGGAAGTGGCAGATGGCCGTCCACGCTGTTTGTTTTGCATTTTCCCCCTCTCGGCCACAGCCTCTGCGTGCGCGCAGCAGCGTCCCTTGCCATGGGTGGCCAGTGCCGGCTTGCCAGCTCGTCGCTCCGTACGGAGCACCCAGCGCCAACTGCAGAGCAAGTATCGGATGGGAAATATTACAATGGCTCTTATCAGGATTCATTAATTAGATTGAGCTGTAATTATGTTGCTTTCTATTAAACTATTAAAATGCACAACCTCCCTTGCAGGGAGGACAGCCTGTTTCTGGAAGGGAGCTCTGCTGCGGTCACCGGTCCGAGTGCCCAAGGAGCACCACGGCTTGTGTGGAGGTTCCCCATCCTCTGCCCTTGGCCCGGCTGAGGAGCGCCGCAGGTTGCTCCCACTGGCTGCGGGAGATTTGCTGAACCTGCTGGAAGGAGCCTCCGAAACGCTCTGCGGGGGAATGCTGTGCCTGGAGATTTGCTTCACTTCGGCTGGGGGCAGCTTCTGCCTTTGCAGGAAGGAAAACTCGGAAAGCGTCAGCGCAGGGAGGGGACACACATCCATGAAGAGGTGGCATCCAGAGGGACCGGGACAGGCTGGAGAGGTGGGTCTGTGCCGACCTCATGGAGTTCAACCAGGCCAAGTGCAAGGTCCTGCAGCTGGGTCGGGGCAATCCCAAGCACAAATCCCGGCTGGGTGGAGAATGGCTGGAGAGCAGCCCCCAGGAGAGGGACTGGGGGTGTTGGGGGGGAGAAGCTCCCCAGGAGCCGGCACCGTGCGCTGGCAGCCCAGAACCCCCCCGGCCCCTGGGCTGCATCCCCACAGCGGGGGCAGCAGGGCCGGGGGGGGATTCTGCCCCTCTGCTCCGCTCGGGGGAGACCTCACCCGGAGCTGGGGGGGTTCAGCCGGGAGAAGAGAAGGCTCTGGGGAGACCTTCCAGCCCCTGCCAGTCCCTAGAGGGGCTCCAGGAAATCTGGGGAGGGACTCGGGATCAGGGAGTGGAGCCAGAGGACGAGGGGTGATGGTTTTACACTGGCAGAGGGGAGACTGAGATGGGATATTGGGCAGAAATTCCTGGCTGTGAGGGTGGGGAGCCCCTGGCTGGGGTTGCCCAGAGCAGCTGTGGCTGCCCCATCCCTGGAGGTTCAAGGCCAGGTTGGACGGGGCTGGGAGCAGCCTGGTGTGGTGGGAGGTGTCCCTGCCCAGGGCAGGGGGGTGGGACTGGATGGACTTTAGGGTCCCTTCTGTGATTCAATGACTGTATGAATCAGGCAGCTGAGGTTGAGCCCTCCCCTGGACAGGGAAGCCCGAGATGCCCAGGTGAGCAGCTCATGGCCGCCAAGTCACGTCCGGGTCCTGCCCATTCACCCACCGCTGCCTCCGGTTAATTATTGATCAGCCCACTCTGTTTGCAAAATGGCCCATGAATAACTCATAAACTTCCCCAACACACTCATCGCTGGCCACGTCCAGCGTGCGGCAGCAGGGGCTGGCTCTGCCCGGGGCGGCTCGCGGGCTGCCTGCCCCCGAGGTCAGCTTTCCGACCGCAAGTCCGTACGCGGGAGGAGGAGTGAAGAGGCAGGATCCCAGCGCGACTTGCACAATTGTTTGGATTAGCTGTTTTGGTGAATGGCCCCACAGCAAACACGTTTGCCGTAGTTTCTGTGACATAAAGGAACAATGTCAAACTGAGCTGAATTGATTCCCGTCGTTCAGTTAATATTTACAGGAAGCTTTGCTCTAACGCCGTGTGAATACAACACAAAGAGGGAAACAAAAGGAGGAGGCTAGCTAAAAACAAATGAGTTTTCCACCTTTAAAACTTAGAAAATAAATTTAGAAAGGCTTTTCTTTGTTTATGATAAAATGCTAGCTGGGTTTAAAGCAACAGAGGGAATTCTGTGTTTTGAGCTCCCAGGACGGGTGATGGAAACGCTGTTCCCAGACCACTTGTACGATCTTGCCCTCCTCGGTGTCTCCTTGAATTTAAAATTATCTGCTTATGAGGTTAGAAACAGTTTGGCAACTTATTATTTTGTGCTCATAAATCCTTTTTCATCTGAGGATCTCAGAGTAGTTTATAAACATGACCGAAGCCACAAAACACCCATGCAGGGCCTCTCCTATCATAGCTGTCCAACAGGTGTGGAATCAGAACTTCCCAGCTTGGCGCAGGAGAGGACGCTGCTTTACAATGGGGGTACTTTCCTCTGAGTCATCCTGTGGCAGGTTTGAAATACATACAAACAAAGCAAGACAGGAAAACTGAAGGAAACATTTTGAAAACCACTGGAACAGGTTGCTCAGAGAGGTTGTTGAGGCCCCATCCCTGGAGGTGTTTAAGGCCAGGCTGGATGTGGCCTTGGGCAACCTGGTCTAGTGGGAGGTGCCGCTGCCTAGGGCAGGGGGGTTGGAATTTGATGACCTGCAAGGTCCCTTCCAACATAAACCATTCTATGATTCTACGATTTTCTTAAAGACACTGTTAAAATGGAAAATTCAGGCGCTCTTCTCTGTTGCAGCGTTAATGGCGAACTGATCCTGGGGCAGAAGCATCCTGGCGTCACAGCTGGGTACCAAACCTCTGCTCTCACGGGTGGAAGTACAAGAGGATCCTGCTGTGAGCAGGACACACGCCTGGGCACACAGGACACTTCTGCTCCAGGTCACTCCCACAGACACCGTTTGGAAGTTAACCCCGGAGGAAGCCGAACTCTCTAGAAAACACCCCAAAAGGCAAGCGGCTCATGGCCAGAGGGAGTAGGAGCAGGGGCTGGGACCCGGCTGTCCCACCCTCCGGCATGGCCCGGCTCCGCAGACTGTGTCGAGGTCCTGCTCAGGATCCGGCTGATGAAGAGTTGGTCTGGACCTGTAAATCATACCCGAAGGGCATAACCCAGTGCTTAACTGATTGATTTATTTTACTTCCCACTCCGTCCACTTTTTTGACACATTTAATTTTAACCTGTGTTGCTCATTAGCTGCAGGGGTTAATTCTGTCAAGCTCGCTAATATGTCTCGTGACCTCCCAAGTCTCTTTTTGAGGTGGCTCTGGCTTGATTTGTTCTGTTTTTCTGCTGAAGAACTGGAACAAGACTGGCAACACCACCCGGAGACGTTTTGCAGTGGGAAGTCAGCGGCTGGCTGAGCCTACGCTGAAGGCACGCGGTGGTGTAGGTGTCTCTGGCACAACGACCGACTGTCTGGGGCGTAGCTGCCGCGCTCTGTCCTCTCCCCTGCTGGAACATCCATACAGGTTCAGAACTCATTAAAAATGCACATTTGCATACGTCTTGTTAATTATATGCTTCGAGGCACAGGATGTCTGGATACTCAGTCTCGTGTTAGGATGAGTATCCCAAAATAACGTGCAGTCTCGTTACCCAGCCCTGAGTTCTGAGTATTCGCAGCCACAGCTCTGAAAAGCACAAGCCAGACTCATACGACATTCTCAAAAATCATCTATTTTGGGATGTGCCGATTGTGAAGGACTATAAAGCTAGAGTTGTCCCAGCACAGTGATTACAATCCCACTGACGGAGTCAGAGACAGATCCAAATCTGGTCCCTGCAGAAAGAATCGCTTACACGCTGTCTGGGCGCAGGCTGTTACCGGATAACGAGATGCAAAGCAGCATACTGGCATTTTCCATTCAGCGCGGAAATGCTCACACAGTGAAAGGACATTGAACTTTGGAGCTTATGAGAGGAAGCATCTGATCCGAAATTTGCCTTGCACTGGGAAACAATCGGCATCGCCCGACAGCCGCATTCCTCCCTGCCGTATGTTTATTCAGACAAGGGGACGTGGCCGGGGGGCCGTACGGTGCCAAAGGGAGGGAAATCGGTGGACAAAACCCGGGAGCCTGGTTTGGTGTCTACGGGGTGGGCAGAGAAGCTCCCCACACCCCACCTCTGAATAAACCCACCGCTTTGAGCCACTTACGGGGTTACCGGAGCACGTATCCTACACTCCAAACCCCTCGTTTCCTCTCGGCTGGTGGCTGGAGGGGATGGGTGGGGAGGAAAGATGGCCCCAGAAAGAGCCTCGTCCACCTGCCTCTAACGCGCCGCTGTGGAAGAACAACAAACGGGCAGGAGCTGCTCCACCACAGGGAGCCCCCGCACAGAGGAGGAGGCGATACCCCGCGCTCCACGTGTCTGAGCTCCCCCTCTCACAGGCACTGCAGGCACCGGGCATCCAGGTACCGCTGCGGAGCTCTGGGAGCATTCCCAGGAGCCTGCACCGCTGGGAGAGCATCTCCCACAGACTGGTGGACCAAGGCCTTAGAGAGCGCCAGACGTGTCTTTGCACAATTCCCTATGGGAAATAGGGAGCCAAGAGCTCAAGGAGCCGCCGCGCTCCTGTGCAAAAAGCTACGAAGGGGCCAAGCAGCGCACGGGGAATTGTCTGCTGGCGGCTCCAGCAGCAGCTACTGGTCCTGCTGGCACAACCAGGCTGGTTTTGGAAGATGCCAAGAGCCCAGGGCAAGGTCCATTAACCAGGTCCTCAGCCACTAGAACTGTCTCTCTGCACTTGGGCGACTACTGGATGTAGAGGCTGGGTGGGTGCTGTGGGCGGAAGAAGTGGGGAAAAGTGGGAAGTGTCTGTTTTGGCTGCTTAATCTCTCTCCCTCTTTCTCCTCCATGGCAACTAATGTCAGAAAGAGGAATCCCACCGTGTAGCAACAGGTAAAAGAAAATAAAATCTACGATCAGAGAAATAAACGTGTTCCAGTTAACATCAACTTGTTTTCAAGCGTGCTGCAATAACCACACAGAAAAAAGCGTCTGTGAGGCTTTTATGAGGAAACGAGCGCCTGAGCTGAATAACAAAAGCCAAAGAAAACGTAACAATAATGAATCAAAGTCTTTAAACAGCAAGAGTATGTTCCATTTAAATGGCATCAGACTGCGTGTACAGTAAAATTTGTTATTAAAGAGGCTCGAGCTTTTCCATACTTGTTTAATGCAGCATTGTTCCTCATGCGAGGGCACAACGGAGGCAAAGTCTGCTCATCTGTGGAGCAGCGAGACGTAGAAGTGCAGAACATTTACACTTTAAAGCGCGTCCTTCTCACCAACTTCCTTCATCATGAGCATCACCCAACAGTAAAATCAGAACTGAGGGGGAGAGAGACTTCATGTACATCTTGAAACGCTTTATACAGAATTATTTTCAGCATTTCTCTGTTTAATCAGTTTCCCTGTCTGCACGACTCCCACACAGGGCACCAGGGGAGAGAGTCCATTATAAAGAGGAAAAAAATATTTCAGTAAACCACAAAGTAAACTAGAGGGCAGCTGGAGAAATACAGAGAATGCAGTCAAGACACAAAACACAGCTAAAAGCTTTAGCAAGCTACTTCTGCGGACAAGGAGAAAGCTTCCCAAGAGTTACCCAAGTTTTCCAAAAGCAAACACTTCAGACAATATAAATTGTCCTCTAAAACACGTTACAAAAGTTAAGGCTTGAGATTAAATATTATGGTAACACATTATTCCAAAAGTAACGGGGAAAGATCAGTTGGCAATGAGGAGGGGGAAGCATCGACTTCCTACAAAGCCCCAGGGATCCATCACCGATACGGACACTGGAGCCTGCAGGTTCTCCTGACGATGGTAAAGGCCCTGAGACACGGGGGCACGGACTGCTCAGTACTCAGGGATAAACAGATTGCCAGATCCGGAGTCTGGAAAACCAGGTTTGCAAATAACTTTTTTAGCAACTGTTTTTCTATCCTCCTCTCTGGTGCTTCCTAGTTCTCCTTGATGAATAGTTTGCTCCTGCAGGACTCAGGGTTAAGTGGCAGTGCCCTAATATTTTCTTTTCTCTTCCTGGGTCGTCTTATTACTGTGGATTTTATAATTTACTATGGAATTTAGGTTTTTCCATTGAGAAACATCCTGTGGCTTTGGTTGTAGTGTCACCTAGACCAAAAGTTCTGTAGACAAGTTGTGTGCTCTGTGTTCCTACAGGACTGCTTGAACCTGGGGGGCTCACGCTCAGCGCTGGGGGTCCTGGCCAGTCCCTCCTCACTGGGAGCTACGGCAGAGCTCAGCTGCACTGTCCCACCACGACGAGCTAAAAAACGGAGCCAGCACATGTGAAGGTGTGTGACATTTGATTGAATACTGAGGTTGCAAAAACAACCCAACAGGCTTTGAAGAACTGGAGGAATCCATCCACTTGCATGCGCGGCTGCTGGGGTTGCTGCACCACACGCGATGCTGCGGAGCTGAAGTTAATAAAAGAGAAAACTCATTGTCTTGAATCATACAGAACCCATTACAATTTTCTGTTCCAGCCAGACAACATTAGTGTTTATTGCATTTCTGTACAAATTGATTCATCCTTCCTTTTGGAAGCAATTAAACAAATTAGTGCCATTTTTACTCAGTCTGATTCATTAAGTGAAACGGTAAGTTTCAATGTAATTAGTAAATTTAAGACTGACTGAAAGGCACTCCATTTTGCCTTAAAAGTCTGACCGAGAGTTCGTTTCCAGCAGCCAGTTCAGGATGGGAAATGACGGCCGTGAACGTAGGACAACGGTGCCACCTGCAGACCGCCTCAAGACCTGGAAAATGGGAACAAAACTGGAACTCCATCCAAGAGGCGAGACCATCTACACAGCCAGGCAAGTGATCTGCTAATGCAATTTCATAACCAAACAAAACCACAACACATTTGATAATAGTGTGACACTGTAGACCCCAGATGATTTAAAATAAATGCTTCTGATGTATAAAACGTCCAAGAAATACAAACTCTGCTATAATTTCTGAAGAAATGTGTGTTCTTCAAATAAAATATAATTTCTAATACGTAATCTAAAATTCCTTACCAAATACGCTGAAAATGGTCTTTCAGACGTGTAAGTGAAACTTTTAAGTTTTACACTTCTGTCTCACAGCTGAGGAAAAAAATGCGGCCCCGTAAATTTGAGATGAGTGGGAAGTACCACTGACTCATAGAGAAATCTTTCAGGAATCTTGTTCTGAGTACTTTCAAAGTCCTGCCCTTCTCACAGAAATACAGCCACTGTAAGGCTCACTTTTCCACAAGTTCTCTTGCTGAAGAAGTCAAAAATAGGCTCTGACTAATGCTCTGACACTACCGTGATGATGACTAAGGCTCACGACTACTGGGAGACGCGGCTCTGAAACATATGACTATGCATATTCCAAAAGCACATGGCGCTGGGTACGAAACCACTGACTCACCCCCTGCCCGGACCGAGTTCATCTGAAGCCACGTTACTCCTCAGAGACAGCAGGTACTGCCAGCAGCAGCCCGCAGCTCCCACTTCCAGCAAGCAGATGTTGATGGAATCCAGAATAGTTGGGGTTGGAAGGGACCTTTAACAGGCACATAGTCCAATTCCCTTGGACATCTTCAGGTCAGGTTGCTCAGAGCCATGTCCAACCTGGCCTGGAGTGTACCAAGAATGTATTTCACGAGTGAACACTTTTCATACATTGCCCAGGTTAGAGAACACAGCTTCCTAGTACTTGATAGAAGGCAAAGAATAAATATGTGTTACAGCAGAGACACAGAACATGATAATATTTTCAGTCCTTAAAAATCTTGATTTCTAGGTTTTGGTTTTTTTTTTTTTCCCCAAAAGTCCTTAAACAATAAGCAAAAATCAGTCTCAGTGACAGCTGCCCACAGGGCCAGGAGCACCTCAGGAGTGCCCAAGAGGGGCTTTTGCTCGCACACCCACGGGGACAGCCGGCATTAGGCCGCGTCCCTCAGGACGGACCATACCCGCCTCATCCAC
>VZSF01001140.1:326965-356499 GCA_013398295.1 Chionis minor
GGGGCTGTGGCGGCGGGTCGGGCGGCCGCGGGCCGGGCGGTCTGGGCTGAGGCGGAGCGGGCGGGTGGTGCCGAGATGCCGCTCTTCGCCCCCAACCCCTTCGAGCAGGACGTGGGTGAGCCGGCGGGACGGGAACGGGTGGCGGCTGGGCCGGTGCCTGCGGGGCGGCGGCCTCCTCCTCCCCGCGGCGGGCCCCGGGCTCCTGAGGGAGAAAGAGTAACGACGGCCGGTGGTGGAAGCCGCGGTTCTGGGCCTGCTCGGTGCGCAGCCGGTTCCGCCACGAAGCTTCAGGGGGAAGCGGGTGTGTTTGTGAGGGGATTGCCGGCCTGCCCCGCCTGCGCTCTGGGGCTGTGACAGGGACGGGCCGGTGGGCTGCACCGGCACGGCGGCCTCCGGCTCCGACCGGCACCCCCGGCCCCCCGCTGGCGTTCCTCAGGTTGAAGGGAGTGTTTTGTGGCCGCTGGTACTGAAAAGTCTAAAGTTTTACAGCCTTTGAGAGGGGTTGTTACCTCCTGCCTTTCACAGGGGGTTGTCTCGGTACAGTAGGTTTCAGTGGACTGAAGCGGTATGTAAATCTTGTCAGTTCGGGGGGGAAGTCGAGGGTGAAAACCAACTCTGTTAATGTCAGTAGGAACCCATTTTCATGCCTTTTCCAGTGCCTGATACTAAGGTGTCATCTAGGCACGGATTTTGGGGGCGTCAGGTTAAGCCTGAGTGGACATTTCTTCCCATTACGAAACCATGAGGCAACTTCAGCTGGAGTTGGTGCCATGGACAGGATGAAGACGATGACTCAGTTGTTTTGTTCTGTGTTTAGTCTGTCTTGTGCTTTCTTGAGCATCAAACTTGTTCTCTGTGTTGCTTTTTTAGGGGTTTTTTCTTTGTTTTTTATTTTTTAACTAATGCCTATTCTGAATCAAAGCACTGGAAAAGGTAATTAAATTCACCTAGAGAACAGAGTGAGATTTTCTCATTGCACTGGAATTTTAAGTAAGAGAAGAATTCAGCATTCTTGGGATTTTTGTCAAGGCCGGGGACATATACAGATGTCAGAGGTTGTTGTGACTGCTCCTATTACCACACCATCACTTTTCTGTTGAGTATAAATTGCACTACTTTCTTAACATGTCTGCAAAGCTTGTGTAATTCCCATTCCCTTTCTTTATTTTTTCACAAACCATGATGAGATCTTTTAGTGTTGACCTATGATTAAAAGGAGAGTAGAAACTTGCCAGACCAGCTACACGTAGTCCAGTTTTTTCAAATATCTTGTGAAGTTTTGTGTGCGTTTTGTCCAACTTATCTTTCTCGTGGCTCTAACTCATGTATTTGCACAAGTGAAGACTTTATGAACTGGGGAATCTCACAGCTGCACACAATTCTTTGGCAAACCTAAATGCTTCAAGATGGTAGTACTTCAAAAGTGACAGTCTGCTCACTTGTAGTTTCTTAAATTTTGCCTTACATATACTGAACATAGCTGTCTGCACTAATTACAGTTAAACAAGTGCATCAGAATAGGAACTTTGTAATTATTGAGGCTAAATCTTACAGTCCCTTGCCAGGAAAAAATTCTGTTTGTCATTAGGCGCCTTTAAAAAAGTTATTATACCATTGTAAATTAGACCATCCAGAATATCAAATTATCAAATGAGGATGGTCTGTACTTAACTTGCAGTGTTTACACAAGTGTTTTTTCACGCTTCTAATCTGCATCTGTCAGGACTGAACTTTTTTACATTTTGTTTTCATTTTCATCTCAAAAAAGAAAAAAAGGTACATACCAAGAAAATAGTTGACCCCACCTGACAGCCTGATGCTGCTGGCTAGGAGAGATCCTTTTCCATGGTCCCATTGACCCAGCTGTTTGGTTGGGGTTTTGGGTTTTTTTTGATGCACCATTGAGCTGATTCAACTCTTTTTGGCAGAAAGGTAGTTTGCCAGAAGAAAGTATTTGGCTGGTGAGTTGGATCATCTGTGCAGGGTGATGAGTTTGACAGTTTGGTGAGTTGAACCAGCTCGGCAGAGGCTGTGAAGTGGCAGTGGAAAAGAGGAGCAGGACACCCCTGCAGAGGTTAATGGGAAGAGCAGGACCCCGCTATTGTCAGCAGCGAGCAAAGAGGTCGATCCAGCTCTCTCTTCAGACCACACATCTAGTACTGCTCTTTCCTTGGGGCACCTTTAGAAAATGTAGATAAACACTCTTTTGCTTTGCCACAGCTGGTTTTGCTTTCTTGGTTCTAAACCCCTGTGTTTGCTTTTCAGCAGAGCTGCGTAGAGACTTAATTCCTTGGCATCTGCTTTGGTTGCTTTGTGTATAGTTGCAGTGTTTTAGAGGAGCGTGGTTTCTTTCATCTGTTTTTCTTACTGAGAGGATACCCCAAAACTTCAGTTCTGTAGAGTGTTAGAAGCTTTTTAATTTCCTGTCTAAATCTATTCATAGTTGGTTCATGTGCACTTGCTGCTTTCCCAGCGTTGTCCTTCCTCTTAAATAACCTTCATCTCTTAAGTAGTTGCTCCTTCAGTAGAGAACAAGCCTATTCCCTTTCATCTTTTGTTTAGTTAGCCTTCTTTCATAAGATTGTTGACGTGATCAAGGGAGTAGGAAGTATTTTTCTGTGTAGTTTGACTGGCAGCCAGAATTGTACGCCATATCATGGATCGCTGATAACTTGTATGATAGCATTTCTTGTTTCCTTGTGCTTTGGAGAAATGTTTACCTGGAGTGTTGCATTCTAGGATTGCATTTGCCTTTTTGTGGCTGCCTTACCTTGGAGGCCTGGGTGCTCTTGTGCTAGAACTTAGCGTACTTCTCATTCTGCTCTTGTTTCCAGCTGCTGAGTGTGTTGTTTCTAGGAGAATCTTTTAGACTCTGTTAATTTGCATTTTGTCTTTCTGTTACCTTTTTCTACTTAATAAGTCCCCAAGGGTTTATATTTCCCCTTACGTTATGTTTTAGTCTTTCCTTTTATTGATGATACCTTCCAACTTCCTGCTAGCTTCCCTGTAAGACCTTTACCCTTCTGTCAGTGTCAGCCAGGATACGTTGATTTCAAGACCAATTTTTGAGGCGTTCAGGGAGCAAACTCTCCCCACCCTCATTAGAGTGCTTTCTTGAATCACTCTACAAGTAACATAGCTAATAACTTACACCTGGCATCCCATGGAATGTGTCTCTGCCCTCTGAACAGACAAGTGCTGTTAGTTTAGCCTTCGATAAGACTTCCTTGCCTAGAAGAGTAGCTACTTTCTGTTACAATTCACCATATTTCCCTGTCATTTCTCAGTAGGTAATAATTCTTTGGTGCATTTGGTGTAAAGTTTGAGAACAGGCTAATTGGGGGGGTTTGGATGCTGTTTGACCATTTCTTTTTTTCCCCACTTCTTTAAATGTAGGGACTGTATTTTCCAGTCTTCACTCCGTGGCTTTACCTTGGTTTCACTGATCAAAATTCCTAAATTCTGAGCTTGCAATTTTATGGTGTTTCTTTCTCATTTTTGAGATGATTACTGGTCTGCTTCCTTACCTCTGCCTTGATTATTTTTTTAAATATATAGCCTCACTTTTTTGTTTTTAATTATACTGTGAGGGATGCTTTGCTATATAGTATGTTACTGCTGGTAACTTTCATTTTGGTGCTTTCCAGGCTCTAGAGTACAAGTCTCTGTTAATCCCTCCTTAGTCTTTTTTAATGTTTATCTTGCAGTTTGCAGATTGTCTGACAAATGGAATTGCTTGCTTTTCAGGTTATTTGCCAATCAACTCAATGAAACAAAATGTCAGACTCGCTTTTTAAGCAAAAATTGTATCTCAAAAAGCCTTCTCAGTGAACTGAATTTACATTGTAAAAAGTTATTTTAATATTCCACTTCGACCTAGTTTTTTTAGAGTATTACATTCAGTGACATGAGTAACCTGGGATCGGTACAAGTAGGGTTGCCTTTTCAGCAAGGACCATGCAGCGCTACTGGAAATGCAAGTCGTATGACTAGAGTGTCATCGTGTCTATAATCGCTAATTAAATCAAAGCTGGAATTTTCTAATTTGGCTATGCAAAGGCAAAGTAAACAAATGAAGGTGCGTGGGATTAAATTTCTGGTTTTCATCCACGTGGTTCCGCTTGATCTTCTGAAAAACAGTCTGGAGTAGTCCTCAATTTATTATGTTTTTTTATCTTCCACTTTTCATATATGAACTCTGTTTTTACATACTTAAGATGGCTTTGTGTAAAAGTTGGAATATTAATGGGCAGACAAGATTTTATTTCACATAGCTTTGGGGGGCAAATCAGTCTCTGGAAAACTTTTATTTTAGTGACCACAGTCTTTAGCAGATGCTATACCAAAAGGAAAAGTTCTTTGTGCTCAATGAGTGCTTGTTTTCTGTTTCTAGGATAAAAATTGACACAGGTGGGAAAAAAAAGAAGTGTGTATCTTCTAGGGGTTTTTTGGTTTTTGTTTTTTTTCTTTTAACTGTCATGTTGTTTGGCATTGTTGGCAAGCTTGGCTCAAGGTAATTCAGGACTGAAATAATAAATATTTTGTAAGTTTGAAAGTCACGTGTGCTAGGCAGCATGGAGGTAGGGCTGTCATCAGCCCAGGATTGCTGATTGCACTGTGTCAGTGTCACATGCTAATGCTGTATGGTAAATGGGATATAGATGTCCAGCAGAAGCAGCCAGTGAGAGACTGGTGTTGTGTAACAGGGCGATACACTTTTTGTAGGAATCACAGTGTCACCTTTGTTACCTTATCAGAGATTTCCACAGAACTTCTGGGGTGCTCGTGTCATGCTTGGGGAATTCTGGGGGCTGTGAAGTTCTCACAGTTCCCTTTCTTTTCCTCTTTTTTGTTCATGTGGGTATTTTAACATTCCCCCGATTGTTCATGCTGTTTTCCTTGCTTCTTACCATATAGATCCTAACCTATCCGCAGAATTCTCAGTGTTGTGTTGGAAATGAGGTGTGTTGCTTTGCATTTGCAAACCTGAGGGATCCCAGTGCTGGTTGTGCGTTGCCGAAAATGCAGCCGTCCTGGAGAGAGTCACCAGAGGAAAGCTGCGAGGGATGGAGGCTGCGAGCTCTGCCTGGTGTTCCCAGGCCTGTAAGGGTGAACGCGCAGGAGCACACTTAATTACGAATGCAGATCTGGGGCACTTTGACATTGTGCCAGCATCTTTAGACACTGAGGACTTACATGTTCGAAAAGATGTAAACAGGGAGGCTTTTGAGGATTGCCACGTGTTGCCCACTTGCTGTCCTTGGTTTTTTTTTCCCCCCCGTCTTTTGGTCTTATTTCTGTGTATTACCCATCCCTTCCTTGTGAAAAAGAGAGTAGAACTCGTGCGGTTGGGCTGGAAAGGGCGCAGGTCAGCTCTCCTTTTGGATGTTGTGGGGTAGAGGGAGGGTCCTGAAAAACCTGACTTTAGCAAGTGCGGTGAAGCGTTACCTTCTTTTCTGGAGGAGTTGGTGACAGTGTTTCAAGGCAGGAGCTTGACAAGCATTTCTTCTTTTGGCAGTAATATCAGTAAACAGTTCCCATCCCCTTCCCAGCTGCTCGTTTTAGTGCTATCTCCTCTCTTGTGCTGGCATAGTTTTTCATGCAGCTGCATGGCCAATCAGATCAGGGAACCGATCCAGTTAAAAATGATTAATTATGTTTTTTTAGTTTTTTGTATAAAAAATATACCAAGCAGCAATAAAAAGAAGCATATTTTGCTTTTATTGTTATTTCTATAAAAGTAAACTCAAGTCTAGCGTTCCTTCATTAATTGGAGGGCTACAGAGTATAAGTCATAGTATTTTTTTTAAAGTTCACGGTCTCTTAGCACTGAAAAAAATCTTGGAAAATGCATCCTCCCACATCTGTTTCTTCTGATCAAAGTCCATGTCGCAGCATCTGCGAAGTAGTTACCCTTCAAGATTAGTCTTCAGCTGGAGCTCATGTTGAGCAAAAAACCAGATGCTGTTAAATGTGTCACGCTGGCAGGGAAGAACCCAAATGTTGTAAGAGTTTGCCGCAGGGCAGCCTTCATGTTCTCGCCGGTACCACATCTGCTCTGAGAACAGGCTGCACAGACAGAGGAGGAGGGAGTTTGCGTTTGACATGGCTCCAGGTACGAACGTGCCGGCTGGGGGAGAGGAGGAAAAGCACGGGAGCTGTGAGCAGCGCAAAGCCTTGTGGTAGCTCTGCTGTTCTTCAGGGTGTAGAAAGTGCAGAGCTGAAAACTTCCCGGTGAAGCCTGGTAACCATTAAGCCTCCTGTTGACAGTGGGAGAGTTGATCAGGATAACATGGGACATCTTCTGTCACGGCAGGCAAAGCCGATGGTGATTTCCTCTGAGGGTCCAGGAAAACTTCAGTATACCTTCCGGCAAGTGCTTTTTTTGTGAGTTTTTGTAGAGGACAGAGGTGACACTTACGTCTACGTAACCAACACCATAGATGGAGGAGAGCTGTTGGTGCCTCCTGGCAGGCTGAAGGAGCTGGAGCCCCCCCGAGCTTGTTTTTACCCTGTTCCTTATCTGGTACTTTCTGCTGGGAATACTTTTTTTTGGATCTGCATGACAGCCCGTACAAAGTGAGGTGCATGGTTTCGTAGTGTTTACACTGCAGGGTCAGTTTACAAGCTTGCATTTGGCTTGTAAACAATCAAAGTAATTTTAAATTTCCTACGTATTTTTATGTCCAAGTATCTATTTCAGTTTGTTTCTTTGCTGTGGTATTTTAGAAGAGAGTGCTTTTTACCTAGCAGGGAATCAGATAGTCTGTCTTCTCAGAGCATCTTACATGTATTTTGTGGACGCAATTATGTTTGTTTATTTTTTTTAAGTAACTTCTCCAAAGGTAGATTACCTGATTTGATTTGTTTCCACTTTTAAAAGGAGAGCAGCAAAGGGAAAGAGAAGTGATGTGTAGGAAGAGGAAAGTTTTGAGGTCTGGGTTCAGGCTTTTGGAGCGTGCGAAGCAGCGAACAAGCGTACAGGTCTGAGAGTGCCAGTCTGAGGGACGGGTGTCACAGGCTCCGCTGAGCCACTTTGCTGTGGGTGGGCACAGCCAGGGAGACCAGCCTCCAGGCAGGTGCTGTCACATGTGTGAGCTTTGTTTCTCATTCCACACTCTGTGTCCCAGCTGAGCCCATATCCCCCTGAGCCGGTGGGCTTTGCCACAGCTGGGAAGAGCCTACGTGCAGCGTTGGTCGCTGCTGTCGCTGGCGTTTTATGGTTCGGAAGACTCAGGTGTGAAACACAACCTGGATTTTTATTGGTTTCCGTGCTTTTTTGTTGACCTACCACCATTCCTTGCTGTTAGCTGCTCCCTCTCTGCTTGTGGAAGAGGGGGACTTGTGGAAAGAGGCATCTCTAAGATACGCCAGGAATTTCAGAGAGGAGGCAAGTTTCAGATCAGGGTGACACCAGGCAGTGCTACGAAATAATGCACCCAATGTGTTTATAGGCATCGGTGCTGTTTGTCGTTGGAGGGACGGCTTTATACGCGCAACTGATGGCTGCTGCCATTTGATGAGATGGGTTAATTTGACTGACAAATTTTGATGGAAGGATTCACACCACTGGGGATGGAGACGCGCAAGGCGATGCTTCTAAAAAGCAGTTTTAGCTGGCAGAACTTCATAGGAAACACCAGGCTGAAGTTCTGTCACCAAACATTGTGTTTTGCTGTTCTTTTGGGATTCTTCAGTGCTTACGGTTCACATATCCAGAAGATGTGCATATGGGGGTTGTTCTGGTGTGATTTATTTTTAATAAACTGAATGCTAAAGTGTTTTAGATTGTAGGCACTCATTTATTTTCAAGAACAAGCAATGAATTTTGTGGTAGTCTCCTAAGAATATTGATGTACTTAAAAGAAATTTAACACTTATGTCCTGTCTGGGTAAGTTTTAAAGGTTTTCCTGCAGGAACACACTTTCGATGCAGTAGTTGCTTCCTCTCCGTAGTTAGTCTAGATTGTGACAATAACCTATGGCCAAAATTGCAGATTTCTATTCCTCCTTCTGGGTCTGCTTTTGCATCGGTAACAAAAGGTTTGTAGGGGCACCATTGGCTGCTACGCTTGCGTTTTCTTTGTGGAAGCCATTCTGCTGAGCTAGCCGGAGTATTGTTGCAACTTTTGACTGCAAAACCGAGCAGTGAAGCTGATTATCAGAGAAGATGCTTAATTGCGCACATGAAATTGGGTTTATCCTGCTGTAGTCTTGCTGTCAGCAAACCTTGTAATCTTGGAACAGCTGCTCTCACAGAACACCGTCACATTGGTAGTGAGTGGCCGTTATGTTCTGCTTCAGCCTACTAAGTAGTCTTTAAAATACTTGATCCCAAAGGGATTTAATAGCTTCTCTTACCGAAGTAAAATTCTGGAGAAGGACTGATTGTGATATTGCCATAGTCTTTAAAATACTTGATCCCAAAGGGATTTAATAGCTTCTCTTACCGAAGTAAAATTCTGGAGAAGGACTGATTGTGATATTGCCATAGTCTTTAAAATACTTGATCCCAAAGGGATTTAATAGCTTCTCTTACCGAAGTAAAATTCTGTAGAAGTACTGATTATGATATTGCCATGATTATGAAGTGTGTTCTGCTGGGATTAATGTATCAGGGAAAAATCTAAAAGCACTTATCTTCGACTTTAGTTAAAATATTAAATTGGCAGGTTAAAATTAAATCCTAAGGCAGCAAATGCAATGTATAAAATATTTAATTTGCTGGTTTATAAGCTGTTTTAACAGAACTGTAGTATTTACATGGGATTGAAATAACATGGCTCTAATAAAAACTTAAAAGAAAGCAGAAATAAATAACATTAAGCCTTAGCAGTTTTTATATAGAATTATATGCTGCAAATATTAATTAGGGATACATTCTTTTGATAGAGCAGACTGTTTTTTGTCAGCTGCTTCTGTGTTCTTTATGCATCCTTCCACGCTATTTATTTTTCTCGACACTTGCTGTGGTGTTTGCATTTCCTGAAAAATCCAGTAGAAAAAAATATTTTAATGAGTGTGTTGAATGAGAAGATGGCTTTCCTTTAGAGTCCTAAAGAGTTTTTTTCTTCTTTCTTGGAACAGCCATGTGAAACATTTAATGGCATGCAAATGTTAGGAGACCTTGAGCAAACCTAAACTAGGGCTGTAACTTAAACCTGCAGTGACTAAACAAACTGTACAGACGCAGTTTCTTTTTTATCATTTACAACATTGCACTTCAAGAGTTGTTTCTATTTTGGGATCTTTTAAATACTTACCACATCTGTTAGTCCAGTGCTGAACACTTTACAAGATAACAAGAATTAGCGCTAATCAGTAGAAAACACTGCTCCTCAGCATTTTGTAAGTGGAGTAGTTTTTTTCTTTGGTGTGACCGAGACAGTGTTTGTTGACTAGAATCTGGACTTAAAAGGGTATTACGCTTAATCAATCTTGTTTTTCTTTATAGAAAAGGCTACAAATGAATATAACACGAGTGAGGACTGGGGTCTTATTATGGATATATGCGACAAAGTTGGAAGTACTCCTAATGGGTAAGCTGTGTCTCAGCGTTACAACCTGTAATTTCATGTTGATGTGAAGAAGAATACTGGTTCAGAGAGAACGCGTCGCAAAATGCTCAGCGTAGTCAGCTATGCCAGAAGTGCTACCAAGCTGACACTTCTGCAAGCTCTACAAATACGTGTAGTTGGCTTTAAAATCCTTTGAAAGAAATGTTCCAACAGGATTTCTGGTAGGGCAATTTGTATATGCTGAGTGCATTCCAATTTTTATGGAGTTTTGCACAGTAGACCAAGTTGTTCGTATTTAATGATCTTGCATAAATTTGGCGAAGCAACTGTGCCAGCAGGAAAAAGTGAACTAGTTTCTCTGCAGAAAATTGTCTAGCTAGGACAGTTAGCTATTTATGATGAGAAATTTGTCTGTGTTTATTCAGTAGGAACGATGGGACTGAGGGAGGAGAAGAGGGGAAAAAATTGGGATCAAAATAGATCAATTTGAATCAGGTTAGCTTGAGTGGTAACACTGAACCGTAAGTGGTAGTTCAGTGGTCCTGTAATGGTCAAAAGTATTTGCTGAATTTTAAGGTAATCTTTTTGAGTAATAAGATTTTTTAAGTTTTGAAGTAAACCCGAATTAGTGCATAGGTGGAATTCTTAAGAGATCTTAGAATTTTCGTCAGTTAAATGTAGTGTATGAGATTACTACACTATTCAATCTGGGAATCTTTAGGACTGAAGGGGGGAGGAAGCGTAGAATGTCCTTTGAGTCCTTTCTTAAAAATCTGTTGTTTTTTTTTTTGAAGGGGACTGTTTTAAATCTAGTTGTTTTGGGGGAGAGGAGATTGTTAAATTTAAAAACACCTGAATTTTTGTATATTACACATGCAAAATATGTAGCTATATATAAAATATGTAAATAAATCTTTTTTGGGGCATATACAATAAAATCCTAAATTCTGAATTTTAAATGCTGCTACTGCTAGCATATTTTTCTTCAGTGTTGTGTAGTTTTTCTTCCCTCCTGCCCTTCGCTAAGAGCCATCTTTTGAAAATACTGGATACACACTGAACGTCAGGACTAAACCCAAACTTCTCTGCCTGCGTGTCTGTCATTAAGTAACTCGGCACGATAGGGCTGGAGTAGTACACCAGAGCGGTTGCAACTGAAGCCACTGCAGCCATCCAATTTGCAGCTCAGGGTGTTTATTTTTTTTTTCCCCCTTCAGAACAGGTTTCATCTCTTCTTCTAAACTTAATATCCCCACCAGCATCGGCGCAAATTTGTCTGCAGATCCTGTCACTGGCTCTGCCTGTAACAGCTCCTTGAGAGGTTGGAGCACATTTGGTGTGCACAGAGGAGCTTCTGACGTAGAGTCTTCCAAAAGGAAATTCGTTTGCCTGTACAAAACTCCACTGTGAACCGAAAGTGCAACATGTGGGAACGATTAGAAAATCTGTTTCAAAACCAGACTGCTGCTGTAAACCAAAATGAGAATATAGATGTGGTTTATTATCTTCTTTAATACAGTGGCATAAACTCTTTCTCACTACTCTACACACAATACATTGCAACAGCCATCTTTTGAAACAAAACAAAACCTTGAAACAAACATCTTTTTTACTGTTAATGGTGAAACAGTTTTGATTTCATTTCTGCACAGGCTTTTTTTGTAAGTTTTGCTTAAGGTTGCAATTCCATGATGATTTTAAATGGACAGGAGAGAGAATTTGCATTGAAGAGGGTTGTCAGATACTTCCTCTAGCCCCTTGTGCGGTGGGTTCCTGGTGAATTCCTGATCTTGGCAGTGATCTGGCTGGAGACTAACATGCTCAGCCAGGTCAGTTCCTTGATCCAGGCACCACATGGCTGCTAAAGCCTTGGGAAGGGAAGGGAAAGGGACTGCACTGCTATAGGAAGGAACAGTAGGTGTTTGGTCCGCTACCTTCAGCAGTGGCTGTCACTTGTGTTTGCATAAAGTGACCAGGGAACCGGGGCCTTAGTGGTGAGGAGCGCAGGTGTTTGAGCTGAGATCGCTGGGCGATGCAGAGGAATGGAGCCTTGCGGAGACATTTCTGTACTTTAATAATATAGCAGCACAAGTCATATTAGTTGTAACGATACCGCATCAGCTCTTTACGTAGAGATTTCATGGTTTTAGGAGGTTCAAAATAATAGCGTTAAAGACGCCTTACGTATGCCTCAGCCCATGTAGCTGGTGCGTGCTGTTAATGCTCATTTTAAGTATGAAACTCCGTAGCAGAGTAATATTTAGAGTGGTAATCATTATTCTGTACTTATCTCAGATTTTGCTGAAACAAATTATAAAATCTTAGTGTCCTTATTGTCTTGAAAATGAGATCTAAGAGCTGACAACCTGTAAGCATGATTTTTAAATTAAATCCATGGACACCCTTTACACTAGCCAGTAAAATAACCACTTATTTAATCATCTCTGCTCTTCATTCTGATTTTTTTTATGTAGACTTTTTTTTCATTGTCTATTTCAAATCAGTTTCCTCAAATCAATGGCAATTGCTCCCTTTATGACCTGTCAGCGGTTTTATAGAAACTAAATACAAAATGCCAGTTTAAAAATGGAGTCTGTTTCGATCCGATACACACATAAGAACAAACAAGTTGTTTTTTCCAGAGTAGCTCTGGAAAAAGTTTAGGTTACTTTTTTTCAATAGACCCAGTTTTGTTTGCTTACCCAGCTTGAGTGTCTGGTATCGTTCATTCTGCAGATCATGTCAGTCGCGTTTATCGCTAATAATTTCTCTGTTCCTTTTTCAGAGCAAAGGATTGCCTTAAAGCCATCATGAAGAGAGTAAACCATAAAGTTCCCCATGTGGCTTTGCAAGCACTTACAGTGAGTAGAATATCACTATTTTCAAAAAACTTCATATTCTTTTATGTACTATAGCTATTATAAATGTGTATTGATCAATTAATACTTTTACGTACCTTCAGTAGAAGTCAGTGAAAGTGTGCATGCTGAACAGAGGATTAAATTTAACTCTTTATGCTTTTATTTTGGATTATTTTCATTGTTGTCATACATTTTCACAATTGTATTTCTATTGTCAGCTTTTAGGAGCCTGTGTATCAAACTGTGGAAAAATATTTCACTTAGAAGTATGTTCTCGTGACTTTGCTAGTGAAGCTCGAAGTATAATAAATAAGGTAATTTTTTTTATAACCTTAAGTACGGGGGGAGAATTATTTTGGTAACTTCTTTGCTTTGTCTCAGCATAGCAAAGAATTGGCAAAACTAATGTTCTAGTTAATGTGCATTTTCTGGTTTTGGTGCAATTGCAGATCCTGCTGGCTGTTTGTCTTATCACTGAAACTTGTGTACTTCAATTTTCACTATGAAAAGATAATGTAGTAAGTGACAGGCTGAATATACCTACTCCAAATTTTTACAAAATTACATGAGCAATTTTAATTAAAATCTGTGACTCTTCCTAAGCTCAATTAATTTGATAATGGTGAAGGCAGCTTTTCTTGAAGAGAGTTTATATTTGACATGAATGAAATTCATGGGCTGAAGTGCAAAGGGAAAACTGAGAAAGTTAAACTGCGTTTTTACAAGGAAAAGGATAAAGTCTTCAGCCAACTTTATTAGTTTCTAGACATTCTCAGAATGCTGAACGAGGAGCTAACCAAGAAAGGAAGACCTAAATGGTTAGGGTCAAGCAGCCGATGGGATCTAAATCTGGTTGTAATGAATTGAATAAATAGCAACAGCTTTTCCCCTAATTACTGCTCCAGTTGAAGACAGAAGTGGCTAATGGGTTAAAAAGAAGTTAATCTTCAAATATATGGGAGGCCTGGAATCATCAGAGGTGGAGCAAAGTAATTAAGGAAACTAATAAAATTGCTGGGAAGCAAAATGAGTTCACAGCTCTGCTGTTTCTCGCTTTGTGTGGAAAAATAGGTCTTAAAGTCCTCCCCTTTGTTCTCATTAGCCATGGTCCATTCTGAAATAGAACATTGACCTTCATAGTCTGACAGCACTCATGGATGTAAAAACAAACCTTTAATCCCACTGAAGAGTGGTCTACTGGAGCATCGTTTATTTTGTTGTTGGGAAATACTTATGTTTTACCCCTGGCCCACTTGGAGGAATAATCTTCAGAGGGCCGATAAAATTGTACTTTCTCCCTTTTCTGCAAAAGAGAATTAGTTCAGATAGATGTAGCAGTTGTCTTTGTGCTTTTGCCGAGCCTGTGAAACTACATCTCTTCTTTCAATTAAATGCATGCTCGAGCCCGAACTTGTCAATATTCTTGGCGTTCATCATACGTTCACACGTGAGGCACAGGCTTACGATGTGACCGAGCTACACTCCAAGGAGCGATCTTGGCCACGCGCTGCGGTTGTGCGGCCCCAGGCGCTGCCTTAGACAAGTGAAGCAGGTGTAGGTGAGCCCAGCAGCTCCAGAACCCTTACTCACCAGCAGATATCCCCAGCTTAGTTTAGATCCTTTGGGCTCAAACTGTCGTCTTTTCATCCACTGTTGACAAAACCAGAAAGTGCACGGAGGCTGAAGTGCTTTGGTCCATGTTTTACCCTCGTAGTGTTGGCGTGACCTTCACATGTATTAGCTGCTCTCTTGAAGAGTTGTTCTTTTTTGCTCCAATAATCTTTTTAAGGCTATTAGAGGATTAACAGCAGCTGATGTTTAATGTGACTGAGGTATACTCTGAAGGGTATTATTTAGCCATACAGCAGAGTAATACATGCCTCTGACCTGCTTTTCTGAAGGTGGGTTATCACTTTGGGTGAGGTTGTTAGTGCATAAAATTTGCAGCGTCGAGTGAAATCAGTGATCCTGTGTGGATTTAGAGTAGTCGTAAATCCTGTGGATGAGGGAGGTCTTTTGTGCAAGAGGCTAGAGAAGAATGTGGGAGCCAGAGGAATTGCAGGCAGAGCATGCACTTGATCTTGGTTTGCCTCCAGCGCAAGCAAACATCTTCCTTTACCAGACTGTGTCCCTGCACCTCAGGTCCTCATTCAGGACCTAATGGCATAAATGGTCCCGTGAGCTGTGTGGCACTGTACATAATGCATAATTCCTTTTTGTGAGAGAATCTGGATCAAGGAGATCATGTGTGTATACAGAGATGGTACAAAGATCAGGTTTTGTGAGACTGTGTCACCCGAGAAGGGAACAGGGAGAAATATGTTCTGGTATCTGAGAAGATGGCAGAGGTCACGGGAGGTAAGGAAGGGGTATTGTCCCGTAGGGAAAGACAGTTTCTTATATTAGACCAACTTAGGTGGTTGGGAGGGGAATAACGATACAAATTAGAACTAATGAAGAGAAAATTGAGGTAAAATGGAGGGTAACTCACATAGAGGTGCAGAAAAGTTGGGCTAAATGTGGTGGATAGCCTGAATCTCTCCAAAACTATGGAGCTGGAAACATGGCTAACATCTGAAAAGTCAAAAAGCGTGTCAGTCTTTTTCCTTAACCACCTAAAATGGGCTCCACTAAAATAACAGCATTATAGATAGAGCTGCCTGCAAGGTCTAAACTTTGGCTGTGCAAGGGAATTCGCCGCAGAGGATTGCTGTAAGGGTTGAAGGAGCCCTGATTTAAAATAACCTGTTGTTTGGTAAAATCAGGGAAATCTGAACTACCTGTGGTCTGTTGCTGCACGGGGGTGTTGGGAAGAGCTATGCCAGCTTCCTAATGAAAGGGTTATGCACCGGAAGCTAAGCGTGCTAGCTGTAATATCAGAATCATTCTATAAAAGACAATATATTTTGGGCTCTCTTTTCCAAATTTTCTTAATCAAGACAATTATTAAGTACTATGGGTATTTATAGTAAAATTGTTTTGGTAATAAAGTTTTACGGAGGGGAAACAACTGTTTCTGTTCATTTAGAGGTATGAGCATCCCTTTCTGTGCAATTTTGTCTTCTAGGCTCATCCAAAAGTAGGCGAAAAGCTGAAAACTCTAATGGTGGAGTGGTCGGAAGAATTTCAGAAAGACCCGCAGTGTAGCTTAATATCTGCAACTATTAAATCTTTAAAAGAAGAAGGTGTAACTTTTCCTGCAGCTGCATCGCAGGTAAAAGCTGATTTGACATATGTGGTATTGTTAGGTTCACTGGCAGTCAGCAAAATGAAAAGCCGTCCAAATTGAATCTTCTGTGCTTTCGAGCAGAGGAGTGTAGGGTCCTTGTTCTCGTTTGGTTGCCTCCTTAAGCTGAGGTCCACTTCTATTCATTTGGCTTTTTTATGTCCTTGCCTTCCTAAGACAAATAAGAGCAGACTAAAGGCTATTTTGTGACGCCCTTATGAGTTGTTTCATTTTAGATCCTTCTTTTCTTCCAATCATTTTTTAGAACTTCGTTGAGCTGTCACCACCTTAAACTGAAGCAATTCTACACCCACACTTTGTACTTGGTGTTTCATGGTTCTAATTGCTGACTTGGAGCGCACACCTTCATTTCTCTTCACAGAGTCTGACAAAACAAAGGGCAGTATCTGGAATTGAGACATTTTTGAAGATGATTTGTGCTATGCTTTCCTTTTCCGAGTCCCAATTTCTTGTTCATGCAGTTATCTGTCCGTGTCAGGATTTGCCCTGGCTCTGCAGTAGGTGGGGTGCTCCAATCCCTAACCTCGCCCTTTGTGTTTAACTTGTGGTGGTATATTATGCCTAATCTTCTAGCTGACAGATACGATGACAGGTGATTTTTTTTCCCCTATGCTTTATTATTGATGCTTCTAAATATTTTCATGTTAATTGTGAGTCAGGTGAAGATCAGTCCTGAAAATTAGAACTGCGGCTTCTATTATATACTCCTTACATGAAATTTACTTTTCTCTGTATTAAACACAGAGGGGTTTTTCACTTTTACAATCTTTCCTTCCTCCACAAAGATGTTTTCACTTCTAAATCTAGGATATGTGTTAAAACATATGGCAGAAGCATGGAAGATTTAGAGTACTGGCAACCAATTATGCTTCTTTCCTACAAATACATATAAAATGACATTTTGATGTTTTTACCTCATACACTGCACTTCAAACAAGCAAGGCTGAGGTTCTTAGTATTTGGTACACTTGTACAGAATTGTTTTCGAGGACCACTGGTTAGTCCTAGACACGGCGTGCCTGAAACTAGATTCTTCATTCCTGGGATGTGCAGGAAGACTTCCTTGTCGGAATGAAAACTCTAAGAATGATTTCACTATGCTGTTGTGGAGACTCATTATTTAAGTCAGCAGCTCCCAACGTGATGGACATTTGCTGTTCCTCCCTGTGGTCCCACCAGCAGAGACAGAGGGTGGCTTTTTGCTCTGGCACAGAGAGATGTCCCTTTTTGGCAAGTCCAGCTTAATAACTTGGGTCTTCCCAGGTGCGGGACTCCAAAGAGCTTTGCTTCCCTTTGAAGGGAGGGGTGGAGGACTGGAGGGCAAAGGTGGAAAGAGCAGTCATTTAGATGAGTAGTCTCACTTTATTGAATGAGAGTAAAAGAATTATTTAAATGAGACCAGTTATTTAAATTAGATCTGATTGTTTCTTTTACTTTGTTCCTTGCTGAAAACAAAATAAAACCTGGCTGAGATTCTGAAAAGTAGTATTTTTTCTTCTGGAAGGTTATCTTGATTCAGTAACAAAATGCTATAGTAGGGCAGCTAACCAGGAACAACTTATTACTGATTTTTTTTAAAAAGTATATAATTATCAAGCTTTCTTTTTCCTTTGTAACCTGAACGTACTCTGTTGTTAATGCATTTGCAGGCTACCACAAATGCTGCTAAGAATAGTTCATCATTAAGTAAAAACAAAGAAGATGAAGATATAGCTAAAGGTAAATTGCTAGTCACAGCCTTGGGTTAGACTTTGTGCTCTAGAAGTTTTGTTAAAACGCGTGGAAATAGGAATTTGTACTCTCTTCTGCTGCGTACAATTGAAAGCAAGGGCACAGCAGGATGGGAATTAGTATACTGCACCATTCAAGGTGCTTTCCTCATGGATGAGGATTTGGGGTAAGATACATTCTTCCCCATTGCACAGCCACTAGCATTGTTTTGTGACCGCTTTCTCCGCAGAGAGCATGGTCTTTTCCCTTCTGCATCCATGTTACATTTTAGCCTTTATCTTGATGCTTTAAAAAAATCCAGAACTTTTAAATGTTTTATTCTTTCTCCTCTCTTGCATGTAGTTACTCTTGTTGAGACGTCATAGTGAAGAATTTATCAGCATTTCTGATCATGCTAATGATGCTACTGACATCAGTAGTATGTGTGGTGCTTGAAGTAGTGGCCTGTACCATGAAAAGCAGAGGGTTTTTTTAAATGTTTCAGAACTTGTGCGTGATCACGTCTTGTCTTTTATCCCGCTGCAGGGCAGAGTAAAGTTGTTGAAATGTGAAATACAACTAGTAGTTTGGAGCAAAGGTTTTAAACTTAAAGTATTAGAGAAGCGGATACAGACAGTGTGTTTAATATAGAGATAAATATTTTTCTTTTTGTTTTTTAATTAGGAAAGCAAACTGCCTTTGTATACAGGGATAAATCACACAAACCTTTTTTTTTTTTCCTCCTATTTATAGCTATCGAATTGTCTTTGCAAGAGCAGAAACAGCAACAAATGGAAACTAAATCCTTGTATCCATCTGCAGAAATTCAGCAAAACAATCAGAATTCAAGGAAGGTGCGAGCTCTGTATGACTTCGAAGCAGTCGAGGACAATGAGCTCACCTTTAAAAGTGGAGAAATTATTTTTGTTTTGGATGACAGGTATAATATACTCCGATGAAGATGCCTTTATTCCAGAACTGTTGTTTTCTTAGGGTAGCAATTTTTCCCTCTGATGTTTTTTTCCCCCCCAGAAATGTACATTGTCACTCTGGCCTCCCTCAGATCCCTTTATCTTCCACTATTGTTTCCATACCCCCAGTTTTTGACCTCAAGTCATTTTTGGTGCAGGGAAAACCTCGTCGTATTCTGTCAGGTATTTCATGCCGGGCTGTAGGTCTGATTTGTTTGTAGTTTTTAAAATAAATGTAAGCTGTTCATTACATGTCACAAGAATATACATACGCATTACAGTGTTAAATTCCACCTACTTCCAGGCGTTCTTAAATCTCTGGCTATCAAGCGTCACATTTGCTAAGAATAAAACTGAAGAAAAAATACTTAAGATAATTATTGTTGTTATCACCGTTGCCCCAATGATAGCAAAGCAGCAGAACTTCTTCCCTGCTAATGCTGGTCTAATTTAATAGACTGTAGCAGATCAATTATATTTCTAATGTTAGTCCCCACTTGTGTACTTCTTGTAAACTTTTAGATGATGCTTTAATGGGCTATTATCTAATCAAATCTAAAGAACTGAAGGGTTGTGTTAAATTTTGAGTGATTGCTACTGAATTGCTTGCTTCCCCTGATCCCCCCTCCTCTTCTCCTCATCCCTCTGCCCTTTGGCAGCTCCTTTGGCTTTGCTGCCAATCTCTGCAAATGTTCTCCTTTGCCTTTGTTGTTGGGTGCAGAGAGGAACAGTGTACTGGATAGCACAGGTTTTCTGGCAAAAGCTCATAACGTGTCGCTGACGGTAGCGTTCATGTTCAACAGTTTTGTAATAACTTTTTTATTTCCTCAGTGACACCAATTGGTGGAAAGGTGAAAATCATAGAGGAGTAGGACTGTTTCCGTCTAATTTTGTGACTTCCGACTTAAATGTGGAACCGGAGGCAGGTAAGCTACTAAAAGCTGACAGATTATTTTAGAAAGGTGGGCTTATGGTGGAACTACTAATTAGCCCATCGGCAAAATAATTCCCTGAAATCAGCCCAAGGAAAGAATTGAAAGAGAAATCCTGTCCTTGTTTCAGACAAGCAAGCTTAGACCACTGTTGTATCTCCTCATTCTCTTCTCAGTTGTTACCTTTTTCCTGTTACAGAAAATCAGTTCAGTTTAGCATAATTTTTTGTCAGTAACATGTTACATATGAATCCAGTAAGTTGCCATTTAAAATGTTAAAGTCTCTTACCAAACAGCAGACCTAGCATAGAATAATGTTCATACCCGTGTCGGCGGCTTGGAAGAATCACATTGTTAGCTTTGTTCATGCTCATGATACCAAAATAAATCTTAAGGCTTATGACTTGGCTTAAAGTAACTGTACATGTGTTGGAGGTGTTTTTAGATGCTAATATGACTCAAGAGTCTTTCCCTTGCTGGGCCTGGGTTCATACCCAGGCTAACAGCCCAAAGGAAGCAGCTTTTTCTAGGCAAACCCATTTTCCCTTCTCCAGCAGCTAGGTGCATCACTGCTTAAAGTATTTATTCGAATTTCTCTATCGTTTAAAGATTTGATGGCAAGCGAGGAGATAATATATATTTTAATTTGGCATAGTAACACAGCTGCAGAAAAGAAACTAATGTTTGTTCTTTCAGCAACTGTGGATCAAAATTCTGTTCCTGAGGATACTACAGAAGAGATTAAGAAAGCAGAACCTGAGCCAGTTTATATAGATGAGGTATGCAGTCGCTTTCAATATAAAAAATTGCTGGCATTTTACATTGCTTGAAACATTCTTTAGTTACTGAATGTAAGCAGATAATTGTTTTTATGTAAAGAACTTGCCTTTTTTTCATTTGAAAATTAAATCAGTCTCTGCCATGTTTCAAAAATAACTGTTCTTCATCTTTTCTTCACCTCTCAGGATAAGATGGATAAAACACTGCAGGTACTTCAGAGTATAGATCCTACAGATCTAAAGCTTGATTCTCCAGATCTTCTAGACTCAGAAGGTACTTTGAGCGCTAAGTTAGCTAGTTTTTGTATTTCTTCTCACAATTACCTTTTGTGGGTTGAGCTGGTAATTCTTTTGCATTTATTTTAAGCTGAGAGAAACCATGGTCTGTACTAATAGTGTGCTGTAGAATAGCTTATTTCACAGTGGGAGTGCGAGGCTGTGTGTATAACTAAATTTTCTAATAGTTGCCAAGCCAACTCCATGTTTAGCAGAGTAATTTGCATAACTTCAAGCTCATGTACAGTGCCTGATCTTTGCAAGATCCATCCACATGTAAAAAGCTCTGTTTGAAATAAGCAATTAATTTGGTGTCAAAATTTCTCCAAAACACATACTTCTGGCTAGGAGGGGAGAGGAAGGTCAGCTCACTGAAGAGCCAGTTAGTTCAAGGTGTGTAATAGCAATTAAGCGTACATTATAAAAGGAGTGTTCCTGAAATGAAAAAGGGAAGGTGAAGGAAGCTCTGCAGTACTGCAGATGTAGATAGATTCCCAGGCAGTCTAGCTTAGATATTCCAGGAGGAGATGACAGTCACAGGTGTGGCACAGTACAAGCAGAAATGCAAAACTTTCCGTAGTTTTCATCCATAGTCTTTTGTTTGAGAGGGGAGAGGGAAAGAGGAGAGGGGATAACAAAACAGAATAACCAAAGTACTTTTCCTGTCTCTTTGGGCTGGAGGAAAGGGGGACACGTGATAACCGTGTGCACTCTCCGATTTCATGTGTTATTTTTTTGGCTGCATTTAAACTTGTAATTGCGCAAGACATTAACTAGCTTGACGCTTTTGTCTTCACAGATATTTGTCAACAGATGGGTCCAATGATAGATGAAAAACTAGAGGAGATAGATAGGTGAGCCATAATGGAGCTTCTGCCTTATGATTTACTTTAAATTGTGCAGATGTATCTAATTTTTTTGGGGGGTACTTTCTCTTTCATCTCCCAAGCTAGAAAAACTTGCAAGAAAGAAATTTTGACAATTCTACCTTTATTTTTTAACACTTAGGTACCAAGGCCCCGGTGCGCGTACTAAGATTTGATTGTGGCTCTCCAAAACTTGCTGCTTAAGTTAGTGGGTGCATTTTATATTGGCATTTTTTGACTGTAGTCTTTGCGCTCTGCCTAGAGCTTGGTATTTTCAGTCTGCTGCTGAAACTACCTGTCCTCCGTGACAGGAAAAATCTCTTTAACGCTACCTTCGCTCTTCCCCCCCAGACTCCTCGGGGTATTTGAAGGTGAAAAGACAAGTTAACTAACGCTGTGGAGTTGCTTGCCTTATTGCAGCTAGCAAAGAACAGTTTTCACCGCTTGGGCTCTCCTTCCAGTCCCACTGGTATAAAAAACAATGGCAATTTTAGAATATAGATGTGTAAGAAATTGGCCATCTTCCTTTTAAGGTGGACTTTTTTTCCTCGCATATTCAGAGCTGCTTAATGAACCACTCTTTTACCATCTAACACTAGTTGTTAGAGAAACTTAGTGTTTGCATATGTTTGTTTCGAAACAGAAAACATTCGGAATTATCCGAGTTGAACGTGAAAGTTCTAGAAGCTCTGGAGCTCTATAACAAACTGATGAATGAAACACCAATGTATGCAGCCTACTCAAAACTCCACCATCCTGCACAATACCCACCTACATCTTCTGGTGTTTCAGTGCAGGTCAGTATCCCTTTCTGGAAATAGAGACTTGCCTAATATAGATTTCTATTTAAAAAGATGACAGCAAAAATGAAGTGTACGCTTTCTTGCTAGCCTACGAACAATCTGACATTGCCTGGTGACTTTTTATAGCCTTTAGAATAAAATACCACGTACACAGTAGAACAGAGTACTTCAATGTGCAGTTACCTACTTGTACAGTAAGGTATGGTTGTTAATTTTGCTCTACTTAACAGAAAGAGACTCTATTGAAAGTACTAAAAAACTCCTTCTGTGATTAATTTTTTACAGTTAGGATTGTGTGTTTCAGTAGCTTGGTGGATTTTCTTGCTGTTAGTCATGTCCTCAGTCTTCAAGTAAAATGTTACCTTCTTATCTAACAGTGGGGATGGGAGTGAACTTTCATATTAGTGCATTAATCATGAGTGCAGTGTACTTTTTCTAAATATAGAGGCACCAGTCTGGTTTTAGCTCTTTTTGTTCTTAAGAAATGAACATGTTGTATTAGGGGGTGTAGTTGCTCAAAACTGTTTTACAGTATTTCTAATGTGCCATATTGTTGTTTTTAAGAAAAAAAAATGGAGGAGAAAGATTTATTTTTATTTTTTTTTACAGATCCGTTTTGAGGAAAGTGTAGAATGAGTGTTCTTACTTTAAGTGAATTTTACTTTCATGTTAATTGTTCAGTGGGAAAAGAATAGTTGCCATAGCAACTGCTAAATCTGAAAATATGTCAGTTAAAAGTAATTTCATGTCCTTAACTGCTGGTAGCGATGGAAAACTCATTATATTTGGAGGTTAAAAAGTAATTTAAGCCAAAAGGCAACTGGAGTTTACTGTTTCTTCCAAGATGCATGCTTCCGGCTTCCTGGGGTGAAAAAATACACACTAATGCCAACCATGCTGAGCTTAGCACAAAACCAGTGAGCAACATAGACCTCCGTAGACTAACCATGTTATGCCACCTGTTCAAGCTGAATTTTGAGATTCACATTGTCTTACACCTGAATAAAGGTTTTGCTTTTCTGTTATAGTCTTAGAATATTCTTTTGTTTTAATTTCTAAAATGTGTTGAATAAAAAAATCTCATATGATGCCTGTCTTCCTACTCAACTCTGCCTCAAAATCTGTAAGGGCTGAACATCTTAAAGACAAGGAAATTAGAGAGGGAGAAGGAAGGAAGGTTTCTCCGAGGGGTGGAGGTCTTGTGCGTGGTACAAAAGGTTCTGCTTTCAGATACCAAGCACTGGCCTTGCTAACAGTGCATTTCTGGAAAAAGTACCTTCTGATGAAATAAGGGCTGCCTATTTAAAGCATGTTATGAGAAGTTACGTGTTTTGGGTTTAGAACCTTGTTGGAAAAATCAATTGATGTTCATTCAGCTTTTTGAACCCTAACGTATCTGCTCACTGTAGTGGTATTCTGTGCCGTGTTTGCTGCTACTTGATTGAAAAGAAAAGGTATACAATGGTTTGTTTTTTTATTTACAGTCATATCCTGTACAGCCACCTAGTGGAAACTACATGATCCAGGGTGTACACCAGGTCACCATTTCCCCAGGTTATAGCCTAGGACCTGATCAGATGGGGCAGCTGAGGTCTCTGCCCCAAAGTATAAATTCTTCTGGAGCAACTCAGCCAGCTCAAGCTGCGTATTTAAGGTATCGCTTCAGCAAGCTATTAAATTGCCACCTTTTTGATGGTGATTTTGCTGCTTTGTCTAAAAGTTGTGCGTTCTTGGGGTATTTACGATGACACGTAGTACTGTTTGATCATTTTGAAAACGTACAGATTGCTTTTGGACTAAGCAATGTGCTTATTTGCAAATCTGCTTATGGGATAAATAGATGTGAACTTGTCAGAATTAGATTTGTTTTGTTTTGTTACAGCCCAGGACCGGATTCTGTGTTAAACCAGACGTACGTGAACCAGAACCCCGGCCTTCCGTCAGCTGCCAGCACAGCTGCTTACCCCCAGCAGCAGATGGGAATGTCAGTGGATATGTCGGCTTACCAGAACAATACAGCGAGTTTGCCTCAAGGACCAGGTTATCCCGTGGCAGTTCCTGCTCATTCCGTTCTGCAGCAGCAAACAAATTACCATCAACAGCCTCTCCTTTAAAAACAAACCAGCTCATATTTCTGAATTAATGAATAAAGGTTGCCTGACCTAATGATTTCTAGGAATACCTGTCACAGATATCAAAAATACATTTTCCTTTTAAATAATCTGACTTACTGCATTAGGGTGATGCCAAGTAACAATATGCATCAGATCTGATTGTTAAGCATTTGCTTAAAGATAGCTTGAAGTCCATTATCTGGTGGTTTAAAATAATTTCAGGTTGCTTTGAACCCTTATTGCAGTGGTTTCAAGAAACACCACTTGCGAACCTTAAGTTGAAATCTCATCCAAAAATAATTTTTTTTTTTTTTAAATGTGTTTCTGAAAACGTGAGGATGGTTAATCACTGTTATGCGTTGCTCTTGCTATGCGTTACCTCCTCTGGTATCTCACAGTCCGAGGGGCTTTACAGAATCGCTGCTGACGCAGACGTCACCTTCTCTCCGCGCTGCTGTGGGGACGTGCACTGCACAACGGGAGGAGCTGCGCGAGCTCAGCAGACGGGAGAGGGAAGAGGAAAATGATTTGATATTGTGACAGTGAGGACCACCTAACTGCAGAAACGTGACAACTGAGATGTTTGCAGTGCTGCTTATTAGATTTTTGGGAAAGCACAGAGACTTCCCGATGTGTTTCTCTTGAGGGAAAACAGGTGGAGTTTTGCTAGAACCCACTTGTGTCTTTTGGCGGAGGTGGGACTGAAGCACAAGCCGCCTTTGCGAGAGCAGGCGAGGGATGCGCCCAGCTGACTGTGTGGGCTCTCTGTGCATACAAGGTGCTGAGCCAGAAACTTGGACAGAATCTCTTTTCTTTTCCTTTTTGGATGTGTTTAGAAGTGAAGGAGTATTGTAGTTCCTTGTGGGAAAGGAGGGGTTCAGGAATGTTTGAAGCTTAAGACTGTGAGAATCTGCCTCATTCCCTTTCCAGTAGGGAACCGAGTGGAACAGGAATCGTCTTTATGGGACCAGGGGGTTCTTGCCTCTCTTGGATTTCCTTTCTCTGCCACCATTTCCATGTGAAAATAAATGCCGATTACAGTCAGAGAAACCTTTTAACCGTTTGGGAAAGGTGTATTTAACGCCCTGTCGGTATAGGCAGAATACACACACTTTGTGAGCGGGATTGTGCTCCTCATGTAATACATGGAGTGATGCATGTTGAAAATGACAGACATCTTTAGAAAAGGAATTAGCCTTGGAACCATGGAATCGTAGCACTTGGTGGCGAAGAAAAGAAATCTAAGAATTTCTTCCCCGATGCACTTTTTTTAATGGGTGGCGTTTGTGCAAGAGGAGCGGATGAGCTGAATTATCTTTCAGGAATGTGGGATTTCGTTACTTTATTGTTTCAACCTCTGAAAAAAATCACTTCATTCTCCTCCTATATACCTACTCACTTTAGCATGGTCATGTTTATACCTATTCTAACAATTTTATGACGAGTAATAATCTTTAGATTGGGAAAATAATGGATACAAATCAGTGATAAAAACACCTTGATGAAATACATGAAACTTCCAAATGTCTAAATAAGTACGTTTGGTGTATAAATTTTCTACCAAATGAGAACTATCAAATTGCAGACTTCTGTTGAGTAATAAAACACACCCTTCACTCAGCGCCACCTCCATTTCTTTTACATTTTATTTAATTATTTAGTATCATGACCTTATTCATGTGCAGGCTCATGCTTATGCAATAAGGTATTCAGTACCTGCTCTTTAAATCATCTTTTTTTATTTAAATTTGTGCAATTGGAAGGAAGCTTTTGTCTTTCCTTTTGACATGACTTTAATTTGTCTTTATCCTTCCCCTTGAAGTAGCTTAGTATAAATAACACATGTTGCAATACTGAAGTATTTTGATAACTTGTTCCTTGTGTTCCTTAAGAAGAATAATTACTTTCAATGCTGCTGTTCAAAATTCTTACTGCTTGGAGACTTTTTTTTTTTTTTGTAAGAGTTTACTTTGTTCCAAGTTGGTATGTAGTCAAACTAACCTTGCTATCACTTATGTAGCTTCTCCGTGTCGGTTAGTAAATTAATGTTAAGGGAGGTATTTTTATTGGATTAAAACTTTGGTCCAGCAGAAATACTGAGTATCTTAAGTTGAGATGGCTAGACAGATGTGATTTGATTACGTTCAGTTAATTATTAAATATAAATAATGTATATACTCATTTGTCTGAGATTTTCTACACGGCTACGTATATGCGTACTGCTAAAGCCTGAAATTTTATAAAAGCAGGATTTGTCAATCTGTCATCTCTTCTATTCCTAATTCTGCGATATGCAACTTGTAGATAGTGTAAAATAATTTAATTATTATTAAAATAGTGTATTTAGAGGGTTTTGGTGTTAATAGGATCATTTTTTTCTCTTCATACTTCTATACATTATCATATTTATTTTTAAGGCCTGATTGTAACTGAACATGCTGCCAAAGGATTTATCTAACTCCAGATTTCTACGTTAGGTTTCTACCTACTGTTTTATATCAGGAATCAACGGTAGATAACTTCTGCTTTTTCATATAAACTCTTAACAGTTAACATAAAAATCTCCGCAACTTTATAATGAGAATTTTATTGTAAGATATTTGTTTCATGGGTGTTGAAAATATCAATACTAGATAAATTTTCTTCTAGTCTGAGTTGGCAACCATTATGTCTAAGTTATAGTCAGCTGAAAGCAACAATTGAATTTGTCTGTAATATCACCCTGCAGAGACGTGTTTTGAGAAACTGTGGTCTTTCATACAGCCTTGATGTGACAGATGCATTGTCTTTTTAATTTGGTACTGAAATTACAATGTTAAAAAATCAGATTGTTTCTGTAACAAGTAAACGTTAAAAATAATGTTCTGTGTTTGTTTTACTTTAGGTTTTGTTCATAGATGTTCGTGGACTTGTGGAACAGTGTAGTTCTTTTGAAGGCTGTCCCTTAGAAAGGAGAGCTGAGGGGCACGTGGCCGCAGCTGCAATCTCTTACAGGAATTATTTTCTGATAGGAAGATAGATTTTCTTTTTCTTATTTTAATCTATGCATCTTTTCTAAAAAATAGTAGGCACTACTCTTGCCTACATTGAACACTGTGATGTGTCTGCTGAATGAATGCATAACTTTTTAGAATTTATGGCGCTTGCCAGTTAAATTTTACATGAAGCCGACTCAAACTGTTTTGAATTGGTGAAAATGAAAAAGGAAGGAAAGGGAATAGAGCTGGGGCAGGTTCTGAGCTCCTCTGAGCTCTCCCAGCTCTGCTCCCATCACCGTAACACCTTCTGGTGGGCCAGCGAGCGACCTGGCCACCGACGGATGGCCCGCCTGGACTCGGAATTCCCAACAAGGTCCTACTTGTGTTCTGTGGGGGGTTTAAGGGGAATATGTACTGGTTAATAGGTGTATTGCAGTTCTTACAGAAAATTGTCTTCAAGAGTTTGCAGTATTAAGAAGGGGGGATGTGTTTTATCGGAATAGCCGTTTGGCCTCCTGTCTGCAATACGTGTGTGTTGCCTTGTGTGAATAAAACAAAGTTTGTTTCACAGACACGGGTGAAGAGTCTTCGTTTGCGACGTAGCGAAGTCCTTGCCGGAAAGGGAAGGCAAAAGCTCTGCGAGCCGTGTGAGCCTCCCCGCTGCAGCGCTGCTCTCCACCTCCGGCCGGCTCTTCCGAGCGGAAGCGGTGTCCGTGAGCTGGGGCTGAGCTGCTGCCTGGTGGCTCTTCACTGCTGGGAACCGGAGAGAATAATCTTACCTAAAAAAGACCCTCTGCTTTGCCACGAATGGTACGAAGGTGTTTTTACAGAAAGCAAATACGCTCCTCTCTAAATGTGCTTGCGTTGCACATCTCGAGTAAGAGTTGTGATCGCTTATGCCCCAGCACAAGTTTTCACAAAGACTCTCAACAAATCACCCAGCGATTTCTAGCTCATCCAAAATAATAAATCCTTGTGCTTTAAAGATAGAGTTCTGCTAATGCTGTGAATGGACACCCAAAAACTGTGAGCACGGAGCCTAGTGCCTAAGAGCAATTCCATTAATTGTTATTTAGACATAAATCACTGCATTGCCTCGTTTAGTTACAGCCCTTTTGAGTTACTGACCCCAGCGGGTTGATCTCGGGTCACTTCAGGCTGCAAATCTCAATCTCAGAAAGCCAAGCGTTTCGTGAATTGCTGGCAAATGCTTTTAATTTTGTTTTTAATTTTGAATCTCGACCTAACCATTACTACCTCTTGTTAAAGCGAGGGAATGATGCGTTCATTTTCCGGACAGTATCTTCACCTGGGAAGTCTGCAACTCGGTCCCACAAAGATTAAGGAAAAGTATCCTTCCTAGTACCAATTTAATGATTAAGCTGCATTTAAAAATACTCTAATTTTGACTACAGCATTCATGACCCACATTCATCTTTGACAAAGAAACCAGGCTGCCTAATTTCATCCCAGGAATTAAAAAAATAATCTGCAGTTCGTGCAGATCTTGGCGAGAGAGAAAGAAAGGTTTGCTCTGACGTGCTTTGGACCTTCACCAGAGGGGAGTGTGTGTGTGTGTGTGTGTGTGTTCAGAGGTTTCTGGTATAAAAAGTGAGATCAGTTCAAAGATGCACACGTTTCTGCTCTTACTCATTTCAGTGGGAGGTGCAATGTGCCGGCAGTTAAAGCACAGGAGTGGGAAGCAGGAAATCCAGGTCCTGCTTCCAATTCTTGCCCCGATTTCCTCTTTAACACCACACAGATCACTTAATCTCCTGATTTATCTTCATTTCCTCATCCCCTGGAAATCGTAGCGCTGTTCAGGACCAGTAGGTGATGCCAATTAACACCGATCAATACTGGGACGCGTTGGGCAGCGCTGCGGTTTATGTAGTCGTGGCACTTGGGGCTCAATTTCAGCTTGAGGAGGATAAACTGGGCTGAGAGACCAGTGTGTGCCCCTGGCAGCTCCCGTCTGCCAGTCCCGCCTGGGATGCAGCCGGCTGGGATGGAGGATGAGGGTCGCTGGTGCGCCTTGAGGGGGGGGATTCTGCCCCTCTGCTCCGCTCGGGGGAGACCCCACCGGGAATCCTGGGTCCAGCTCCGGGGGTCCCGACAGCAGGAGGACACGGAGCTGTTGGAGCGGGGCCGGAGGAGGCCCCGGAGATGCTGGGAGGGCTGGAGCCCCTCTGCTGGGAGGACAGGCTGGGAGAGCTGGGGGGGTTCAGCCGGGAGAAGAGAAGGCTCCGGGGAGACCTTCCAGCCCCTGCCAGGGTCTGAAAGGGGCTCCAGGAAAGCTGGGCAGGGACTCGGGATCAGGGAGCGGAGCCACAGGACGAGGGGTGATGGTTTCACACTGGCAGAGGGGAGATTGAGATGGGATATTGGGCAGAAATTCCTGGCTGTGAGGGTGGGGAGCCCCTGGCCGGGGTTGCCCAGAGCAGCTGTGGCTGCCCCATCCCTGGAGGTTCAAGGCCAG
>VZSF01001140.1:356588-549991 GCA_013398295.1 Chionis minor
GGGGGGGTGACGGTGACGGGTTTGGTGCCGGGCCACGCTCCGGTGCTCGGACAAGTTGTGGCGGCCGCTCCGTCCCCTCAGCGCCCGGAGCCGGGGAGTTCGGGCACGGGGCAGAGCTGGGCTTGGAACTATGAACCCGGAGCGCCCCAGGATTGAGAGAGGGGCCTAAAAAAAAAAAAAATCAACCAAAAAACCCCCCCACTGAAGTCACCATTTATTGTGGTAGCGTGTTTGCCTCCGCTTCCCGAAGGCGGCTGTGCGCTGGGCTGCTCTCCTGGTTGTCCGCCGTTGGCGCCGAGGGCACGGCTGGCTTTCCTTAAGGATGGAAGCCCAGGGCTCGCCCGGCCGCTGGCTGGAAGCGCCGGCTGTTTCTGGAGGAGGTAACGCTCGCAAAGGTGCCACGAGCGCCTGGGCTTGGGGCTTGGGGCTTGGGGGCTCGTCGGTGCTAATTATACAGCAGCCCCGCTTCCCCCGGCGCGGCACAGCCATCTCGATGAAACCTCCTGCTAATGGTGACCCTGTCCTTCGCCTCCCGCCTGCCAGCTGTCCCCGGGGCGCAGCAGGGACCCGCATCCCGGCTCTCGCTGAAGCGTCGCTTTCTCTCCCGAAAGATGCTTCTCGGGGTGAACGTTGCCGATTTGCTTTAAAACTCCAGGAGGGTTAGAGCGTTTCTTGGAGGGCAAACCTGTGTCCCACGCACTCCTGGATTCCTGGGTGACTTCGGTAGGAATTTAAGGAAGCGCAAGGAAAGTAGAACTGGGCCCTTCCCGAATTCGGGGACACTTGTCATGCGTGGAAGCGTGTCTTGCTCAGGATGTGGAAGTTGTGAGGTCGGTCTGGCAGAGAGAGAGAGAGATTTAAATAACCCAGGGAAGTTTTATTTTGCTTTGTGGTGTCTCCTCGTCGCCGCTCCAGCCCGGGGCAGAACCGCAGCAGCGTTGGGCTGGCAGCCCCCGTTTCCAGCACTGGCAGAATGAGACGTGAGAGTCACAGTGAGGGTTTGACGCTTAATGTGATCTCAGACACGTCAGTTGGGGTTGGAACAAGGATAAATACATAAATATAAAGGTAGTTTTAGCCTGTGTCAGTCTGTCGCGGTGGTTGAGAAGCTGTTGCAGGCAGCCGTGGGCCCTTCTTGGAGAATCTTTCAGCTTGTCAGATGTGGTGTTTCAAGAGCTGGATTTTGCGCTGTGCTCACGTGGAAACCGAGGGCTTGTGATTTAGGCAAACAGAGGGTAATCAGTGCCATCGGAGCCCTCGGTGTCTGAGGGAGCAAGGATGTGGCGTGGAATCTGGAAAACCTCGCACGTGGGAGCGCGTGCACCAGGGAAAGCTGCTGCTGGAGTGGGAGAGCCTGGCGCCCCAAGCCGGAGCGCTGGGCGTCACAGCTGCATGCCGGGGAGGCCATCGCACGCCTCATGCGTGCGCCCAACGCGCTGGAGCCTTTCCTGTGCTTTGCACTGCTTTTATGTCAAATGTCCCGGGACGCAGTGTGCTCTGCTCTGCGTGTTTCAACATCTGTCGTCTTTTTTTGGGAAGAAGGGGAGACCCGCTTTTGCTTCTGACCCCTGGGTTGAGGGCTTTACGTTAACGGGCTTTACGTTAGGTAACGCATTTGAGGGGCGCTGCCCCAGTGATCCATATCAGAACCCGCTTATCCCAAACGAGCAGGGAGCGGACAAATTGCTGTCGCTTTCTGGGGCGACTACCTTGAGACCTTTCAAACAGGCGGGTGCGGTAGCTCCCGCTGGGAGATTGGTGAGAAGGTTTTATTTGGATTGTGTGAGCTGAGCAACCAAACCACTCTGGGATTGCCTCCCCCTCGCTGGGGGAGAGCGTGGTGGGGCTGAGCTGGAGACATGCCGCGGTGAGGGTCTCGCTGCTCCTCCCCATGGGCTTCATGCGAGGTTCCTCGCCATGGGACCATTTGGCTCCTCAGGACAATGTTTCCTGAGTTGTCTCAGGCTTTGTGGTTAGTGTTTTTTCTCTGAGGGCAGGGGACTTTGGCCCTGCGGATGCAGAGCAGTCCCAGCTGCCCAGGATCGCTGCCCTCTCCCCCCGCTGTGGAGTTTTCCCTAATAGCAATCTGGCTTTTGAAGCATAAGTGAGGGGGAAAAAAAAAAAAAAAAATGGTCCTAATCGCAGGGATTAACTTCACGTAACATTGTGGTGGTTGTAGGTATAATTTAAATAAAATTAGAAGTTCTGTCAGATTTGCAATGAATGCCCCAAAAGAGAGTTTAAACCTTTTGTAAGTCTCGTATGCATTAAGAATCGTGCACCAGCTTCTTGCCCAAGTCCGAAATACTGATGGAAATTTTATTGTTGGTTTCCTGTTGTGTCAGGAAAGGTGTGGATCCCCCGGATTTGAACTCTTATCTTTGACTTTTTGTTATGTTGTATTTAATTTTTGGTTTCAGTCCGTTGGCCAATCTAATTTAGTAAGGGAATAATGTTTGGACAAACTTTTGAGTTTACGTTTGTGTCTGCGTGTGATAAGCAAAGGCAATTCGTCGTGTGAAGTCCCATGCGTGTGTCAGCAAGGGCAGTGCTCCCGACTCCGGCATCACCAGCGTGGGAAGCTGGCGGGGCCCGTAGCTGCCTCTTGCTGTGGGAAATGCTGCACTGGAAGACACGGATGGAGTGACGTGCAAGTGGGAACAGGTAGGTGGGTGCTGAAAATCATAAATCCTACCCAGCGAGCAAGAACACTCCTGTCCTGGAGTGACCTGGGACACAGGAGGTTGTTCCCAGGTGGTTGGATGGGCACCTCTGTCTCTGGTGGCACGGCCAAGGCGGAGAGTAAACCTGGCACTGAAGCTGTTAAGTGCAGGATTTGAGCAAGGAACGGGTGTACAAAATTGTTCCTCTTACGTGGCAGGTGCTGCTCAATTATATTTAAGAACCCCCTTAAGGGACAGAAGTCAATTATAAGAGAATAAGTAGGTCAGCTGAAAACATATGCTTGTAAGTTTGCAAAATGCTGTAATAATAATTCATTGTTTCCTTTTGGAAGATTTTCTGTTTCTGTCACTTAATTTGACATGGTGTGACTTGTGAGTAAATGCAGGGTTTTTTTCCTTTGACTTCTAGTACCATCAGTTTTATCGCCTCGGATTTTTTTGTTCATGGAATTTGTTTCGCTGAGAAAAGCGAAGTCCCCAGTGAACAGCAGTACCAGTCCCCAGTGAACAGCAGCACCAGTCCCCCGAAGGTTGTGCTGGAGCATCGCTCCTTGGAGGTGTGATGGAAGGAAGGAAGGAAGCGCGGCGGTGGCTGCTCTTTACTGTGGGGCGTCCCAGGTGCGTTAGCGGGGCCGGGGCTGCGGCCATAGCTGTGAGTGCCAGAACTCATGAAAACCCGCTGCGCGCACGACGATACAACTTTGGGAGGGAAAACCCCCACGGTAAATGGCTCCATCTGCGTAACGGGACTGGGGACCAGGGAGAGGTCAGCACCCCAGAGAGGGACCTTTATTTACACTTGGAGGTGGACTGACCGAGGTCTGAGCAGGTCCCTTCCTCCTCCTCCTCCTCAGCTCCTCCAGGCGTCTCCCCGCGGCGGTGCCCGTCTGCCCGCTCTGCCCAGGGGTGCGTGAGGTGTTTGTGGCTTTTCCATTTTGATAACCAAACTGCAGCCCTCGGCGCGGGTGCGCCTGAACATCTCCTTGTTCCAGGGCACCCTTCGGCATGCCCTTCCTCATTTAAAAGAGAGTGTGGTGCAATTAGCTTTCTTGAGGTGGTCTGTGGTGAAGAGGTGTCAAGGAGCTCTGCTTCTGAAGGTGTAACCACAACTGAGGGCTGCTGGTGGACTGGTGGTGTGGTCCCCAAACCAAACAGGGCTGGTGCTTGTCCGCTCCCGTGCCAGATTGCCTCGCTCTAGAACCTTACCGTAACTTACGTGCTTGAAATGAAATACAGAGTTATCTGCCCTTGGAAATCGGCAGCGTCTTCTAATATAATCTTAGTGAAACACTCACAGTGATGGGTGGAAATTCTTTCTGGCTGCTGCCAGAGACTTTAGGTAAAGCCACCGAGTTTGCCTCTTCAGTCCAAGCACATTTAGCTTTACATAAAATCATATTTAGACATGCAGTTTATTTCTGGAAGTTTTTTGCTGCTTATGTTCAGAGGTAGCTAAAGTTAATTTTCTTTTAAGACACAGTCACACTTAGTGTTGCATCTCTTGCAACGCTTGCGCTTCCCTCTTTTAGGTAACCAATTTATTTATTTTAAATACCCTGCAATGCTGAGAGGAAAAGAAAACCAGCATTTTCTGTTATTAGATGAGCTTTTGAGCTGTAGCAACCTTTTTTAAAAGTTAATGACGTTCTGACCGAAAAAAAGTAAAAGTCTTTCAAGAGTTTTGTTGCCTCGTTTTCAGTTGAGGGTTTTTTCGTGTGTTGAGGTGGGCTTGTGGTGTCCTCTCCTCAGGACCAAGAGCTGGATGTTGGCATCTACAGTCAGGTATCTTCTAGTTTAGTCAAGCAAAAATAGTTGTAGATCAGATTTGGGAAGCTTTAAGGGTGTCTTGAGTTTTCTTTGTTGTTTATAAAGTCTGGGAATCCTTCCCCTTGGCAGACGGGACAGCGAGCTGCCCCGTGCCCACCTCGGGTGTGCCTTAGCAGATGTGAAGCTCATCAGCTCTGGCAGATGTTGGCTTAATTAGGTACCCTGATGTTTTCAAGAGCAATGCATAGCCTGAAGTACAAGTTTGAGTTTTGTAGTTGATGTTATTTGCTGACTGTCCTGTAAGGTAATGATCTGAATTAGGGGCAACTGATGTTTGGTCTTTGCTCCTCAGCAATGTACGTAGGCAGTGCCGGTGACCGTTTCTTAACAAACTTTTTAATGTGCATTTGATTTCTTCCTTCAATTCTGCATTTTTTTGTCTTAAAATAATCTTACTCGGAATGAAATGAGACCTCAGTTGATACTCTTGAGGTGTAGTCTTCGTTAGGACAGGTTTTCTGGTATGCAGGAGGTGGATGATGCTGAGCAGCATGGTCCGTTCCAACCTAGGTGTGCAGTGAACCAGGCATGTCTCAAAATCAAATGCTGATGAGATTGATGCTGCAAAGGAGCAGATTAGAACTTCAGTAATTTACCAGGATGAGCTCAATTCTACGATGAGTCATTAATTTCTAAAATATAACTTACTGTCATAGAATATGATTATTCCTTAGACACAGGACTGGATCGTTATTTTTCTCTATACAGCGTTCAAAAGCTGTTAAAGCATTTGACAGGTGAATAAAAGATTCAGCCCTTTCTCCAAAGAACATAAGCCTTGTCTGCATGGCAGAGTGACATTGTTTTAACTCGCATTTGTTCTTCAATCGATGTAGTTAACTAATACAACAGTTGCATCTTTCAAGTTAAACCGTGCTCAAGACTAGTTTACTTTGATTTAACCTAATAATGCAGATTTCCCATAAGGCAAAGTGAGGCATGCTTGGACTGAAATAAACCTCCATGGAGCATCTTGCTCTACTGCCCCAACAGCCACTTGACTTTGAGGCTGGTCTGCAGTTTTCTCTTGTGTGCAGCACCATGGAGGAAGCTTTACAAAAGGTTCTGTGAGCTTTGAGAGAAATCAGTGTTTTCCACTGGTGTCTTCGCAGCCTGAATTTCATTTCCCAGTCCCAGAGACGATTTCTGAAGATGGCCTGCTCCTGGAGGACAGAGATGAGGCCATCCCTTGTGTCCATGGAGGCTGGGTGCTACGTAGGGGCTGTACCCAGGTCCTGAGCGGTGCAGCCTGGCACTGGGATGATCTGACCCACCCTGGCTGGATTTGCCCGCGATGGCTTGGAGAGCTTTCATGGAGTTGTCTCCTGCCAGCTGGAGAGAGCCTGTCCAAGTGATGGGCCCAGCTAGTTTTGGTAGAGAAGGTCTGTTGTGACCCTTGGTGAGGCTCGTAATGACAACTGGGATTACGAGAAATACGGAGATGATGAAGGCTGTGAAATAAAACCACGATTTGTTGCTGCTGAGTATGTTTCAGTGATGGACAGTGTGATATCTGAGCAGCTTCTAACCATTGGTCTCACCAGTGCTGATGACTTTTAGATGACATTTCTCCTCTCCATAACTTCCTACGGGATGCTGCCTATGAGGGTTAAGTCAGAGTCATGGAATATGGAGCTGAGAGCTCTTTCCAGAGCTGTCTTCTGATTCGGCTTGAGAGACTGATGGACTTGGAGTGCGTCCCCTGTTCTTGGCTTCCCTGTTGGTGACAGCAGGTGGCATGTGGCTGCCACACATCTGCCTTCTGGAAGCTGCTTTGCCCTGTCTAACTGTTGCTGTGATCCCAGGCGCCCCAAAGTCCTGCCCTGGCTGGACTCCTTGCACGGTTGGGAGGAGGAGGAGGTGGTGGGTGGGGGACAACCTTCACAAGGTTGAAATAAGAGTAGAAGGAAACTTAAATGGATTTTTTTTGTTCTAAAACAAAGACTAGGAAAGTTGGCTTCTCTCCTTAATTCTGCCATCACTTCGTCTGACCGTGAAGAAGCCAGCAGGCTTCGGCGAGTTTTGTTTCTTCATCTGGAGAGCGAGCGTGGCTGCGTATCTCTGTGTCACTGGGAAACTTAATTGAATGTTTCTTAATGTACTAATTGAATCTCAAATTGTGTTCCCACTTAGTGTTCCGTTAGAAATGGAAGAAGATTTTTGTGTGTGTGTGTGTGTGTGTCTGTTTGCAAGCAAATAACGATCGCATTTAAAAAATAAAAATCCCTGAGTTGTTGGGGTTTTTTTGTTGTTGTTTGGAGCCATCTATCAAGCTTTCAGGCAGGGTCCCTGGGTTATGCTCCCAACACGCTGTGGTTCTCAGCGCTCCGTGAGCGTGGCCAGTCCAGCACGTGGAAGAGGAACATGATTCATCTCCTCGTAGCACTGCTGGTGGGTCCTGGTGCACGCTAATCGCTAACGAGATTGTCAGAAATGCGGTGGGTGACAGCTGACTCGGTTCTCAGGCTCCCTTACGTGTATTCGATGGAGTCGTCGGCGCGGATTCATAAAACTCTGAGCTTCTGAAATTCTCACTTTAAAAATTTTATGTCCTAGTCTTCGGCAGATGTGCTGACCGGCTTATTGTCTCCATGGTAACAAGGTTCTGTTTTTAAAATAGCCTAAAGTCACAAAAGAGAAGTCAGATATTAATAGCATAAGCAGCGTAGGTATGAATAAAAAAAAAAAAAAAGGATTTGGCTATTCCTCATCCAGAATTTCTCGTATTTGGGAGCTGTCTGTCTCTTTGTACGTACTGTGGGTGTTTGTTTAAATGTACTTTTCGAGGGTGACCTGTAAAATTAATTCTCTTTATTCACGCAATGTTATTAGCATGAAATATCCACATGATCACAGTAACACTTAGGATACTAGCGTAATACCAAAGGCATAATATTTAGTAGATAACCATTAAAAAAAATACCTTTACAACCTTGTTGTGTGCCATGCATGTTTGTAAAGGTATTTTTTTTTTAATGGTTACCTACTAAATATTATGCCTTTGGTAATAAACCAAATTTTGTGAGGTGATAAACCCCGCATTACGGCTGGGTTCCAGCGCCGCAGGCAGCCCCCTTCCCACCTCCCTTCGGACTCCTCCTCCCAGTCCCACTGGGATTTTTATTTTTTTTTTTAACCCCAATCTTTTCGCTGCGCGGTAAGAGAACGCGCGAAGCTCCAGTGGGGTGATGATAGCGTAACGCCAGGCGCTGGAGCCACTCTGGCAGATTTCGGGAGCTCGAGCCGCGCACAGGCGCTGCCTGCGCTCGCTGTCATGCGGTTTCTATGGACACCGGTGGTTTGTGTCAAATACAATCTCCACGCGATTGTCTGTGCTGAATATGGAGGAAGCAGAGATGATTACATGGGACTCCAAACATGTATTTGCTAAAATACGTTCTGTTGCTTTGAGAAGAATAGGTTAGAGACGGAAATAGCTTTTTCCTAAAATCCTTAGCTCTTGGGTGACCTGCAAAGTTGGAGAAAATAGCTTCTTACCTCCTTTCTGTTGGTTTCAGGGTTGTATGGGAAAGCCTGATGTGTATAATCTTCAAAACGCTGCTTTGAAAAGTAATAAAGCCGAGCTCTAGCGAAGTAAAATTAGATGGGAACTTCTTCAGCCACCGGGGATGTTAAAAAAGATCTCCTGTTAAAGGCAGCTTTTTGGCGAATAGTCAAATTGGCTAAAAACAATCAGAAGGTGATTCTGATAATTGATGCCAGATATATTGACAATTGAGAAAAGATGGCAAAAACATATGTAGAGAGTCTGAGTAACAACGTGTCTCTTGCCTGGTATATTCAGTTTTGGCTGCTTGTAACAAGGTCTCCAGCTGTCCCTGGTGTTTTTGGGGCAAAGTGGGATGGGAAATAGATAGGACTCGCCTGCCTTTCCCGACCACTCTAATCAAAACTGGAAGCTCTCTTAAAACCTGGGGAGGAAGGATGGAGATCCAGCCCTCTGCCCCTGCAAGTCAGCTGTGATGTGTACAAATAAAGCGCAGTTTTGCCTCTAACTGACTTTGTGACCTTTCCCAAATCGCGTGGCTTGGAAAAGAGGGCTGTTCCTGGGCGGCTGGCGGCAGTTTCAGTGTCGGCATTCCCACGGGTAACTTCTTGTACGTGAGTGCTCCCACCCCAACCTCAGGGGTTTCTGCTTTTCACAAAGCGACTTGCACGTATTTTTTGGTGACATCTGGGCCGTAGCGTGCTAAAGGATTTAAGGTATTAGGATAAAAATACATGTTAGTAGTTACACTGCAGTCACGTTCCCTCTTAATAATAAACCCTCTTTGCACTCTGTTTCCTTGGCACTTTTTATGATGAGCGTCGCTGGTTTTGGGGAAATTTAGGGGATTTTGGGGAGATTTAATGTCCTTTAATGTCCCAGTGTAAGAGCTGCTTTTGAACACTAGGTTCTGATGGCTTTGTGGTGCTTGGGTCTGGGTTATGACATCTGTTCTTGTGCAGAATAAGCAATATTCTAGCTGTAAACTTCATTTGGTTTTACTTGTATTCTGTTTCTGCTATCATTTGTATTTTTATGAGGGCTCTTCTCTGGACTGATGATTTTAGTACTTAACTAGCAAGAATTTTTCCCAGTTTATATATTATATCATTTTTTAATCATTTTTCCATTTATACATATGGAAAGCAGGAACTGTCCCTATGTCTCAATATCTCTTTACGTTAATACACTTCACAAATTTTGATATTCCTTGCAAAATCTCACATCTTGACTCAGATAACGTAGTAAAATACTACAGGTCAGAATTTTGAAAACACTTTTTGAAAATGCTTATTTCTTTGAAAGTCAAGATAATGCTTTTATTGGGATAATCTGGTAGCTTCTGCGCAGTGATATTCCATTAATTTTGCAAATTTCACCTGTGGAAATGTTTTCAGTGGTTTTTTTCTCCAGGAGGAAGCAGCAGCAGGGCAGTGAGGCAGCGAGCTGCACGTGGGCAGCTCTCTAATCGAATTCCAGTTGGATCTGGAAGAAATCACAGAATCACTTGGGTTGGAAGAGACCTTCAAGATCATCGAGTCCAACCATAAACCTACACTACCAAAACCACCCCTAACCCATGTCCCTCAGCACCACGTCTGCCCGGCTTTTATATACCTCCAGGGACGGCGATTCTACCACCTCCCTGGGCAGCCTCTTCCAATGCTTGAGAACCCTTTCCGTAAAGAAGTTTTTCCTAATCTCCAACCTAACCCTCCCCTGGCACAACTTGAGGCCATTTCCTCTTGTCCTGTCGCTTCTTCCTTGGGAGAAGAGACTGACCCCACCTGGCTATAACCTCCTTTCAGGTGAAGCGCTGAAGTGCTCCTCCTGTAGTGATTATTTTGCATTGTCTTTCAATTGTCTTTCAGCTGAAGTTATAGAGCTCTATGTTTTCTGGCAAATAGTAGATTTTCTTTGTGTAATACTTACGAAAATTAGTTAGATGTTATTATAAGCATTTCAGGAAGAAAACACATCTTTGGAGTTTTCGGTGTGGCCTTAAGCTTACATCCTAATGGGTGTTTTAGGGACATTCCTAGTATTTGTGGACTATGCTTCGTGTGGCCCTTTGGTTTTGTTTCTTGCACTTTCTGTGAAGGGCTGTTCCCGTACCGCTTGTTGGGTGGGAATCCATCGGGTCTCGTGGACTGATAACAAGCTTATACCGGAATTGCTGTGGGCAGGAGAGATTTGTAAGGATGCTCATCTGGATGGTGAAAGAGGAGGTGGCGTTTCCGGCGTGGTTTTGGGAAGCCAAGCTCTTTCATGGTGTGCTCTGCAGTAGTGGGAAGCAACCGGCACGAATTGCCTGCCTCGGCTCTGGTGTCTGGTCCCACTTGGGACATCCCGGGCGCTCCTGGCTGACAGCATCCAAGGCCAGCACGCTGTGGTGGGGAGGAGGTAGATCTGGACACCTGTGGAAGACCATCACCCTGCTGCAGCCCCACGGGATTTGCTGGGTCATCTGAAACAGCCTTAGACACCGGAGTTTAAGCAGGAGAAGCCCATCCAGCATGTTGAGGAGGAAAACCTAAATTAACCTCCTCACTTGTGACTTCAGTAAGTCTTGATAGCTACAGGGTTGCATGTCTCTTTCCAAAGAGAAAGGTAGATTACTTCATGACTTTTTCCACCAAGTGATATTTTTGATTTGGATTTTCCTTGTGGTGAGGTATATTCTTCACTTCCTACCGTATGGCTTCAGTGGTACCTTGGTGACAAGACGCACGTCATACATGCATGCTCTACTCCAGTTTTTTGTGAAGTGTTTTTTCGAGGCTTTTATGACAAAGGCACTACGTACCTGGAAGTTCATGAGGGGCAATTTTGTACTAGGAATTAGCTGAAATAAAATCCTGCTGAAATTAGGCTGCCAGTTCTGCTAAAGCATCTATGTGCGTTGTGGCCATTTTTGTGATGGTGCTTAGAAATGAAGGACGTATCTATAAATCATGCAAAAGCAAAGTGGTTATACTTAGAAATGGAGTTCCCTTTCCCATGTCTCTCCCAGTTAATACAACAGGTCAGATGCTCCAGAGCCCCTCTGGTGGCAGATTCCCCATAGCCAGCCAGGAGCACAGCACTGGTCCTAAACACTGAGCCACAAAAGGGATGGTTTCTTCTTAAATACAGAGGACCTGGAGGACTGAAAAGAAATCTAGTCCAAACTCAGTTCTTGCTACAGACTGGTTGGCCTGACCTGCCGTGCCTGGAGGGGCGTTCGTCCCTTGGGTGAGCTCTTCTTAGCATTTGAAACTGATTTTTTTCCATTAGGAGAAACTTCATAAGCTGGTAGGTTTTTGTTGGTTTTTATTCTCTTTTATTCATCTTAGAGTGATAAAAATGACCTTGGCACCAGGCACTTCTTAGGGCTTAATGAGCAGTCGGGGTTAATGTCCCGGGATATATTAAACATGCAGCCAGTCATTAATCTTCAAAGTGCCTGGTGGCAGTTATGGCTTAAATATTCTGCTTCTGTGTTGGCTTTGATCATCTTGGGCCATTAGGAGCATCTTTGCCTCCCTCTCCTCCCTCCCCACGTGTCACGGAGAAAAAACATCCCTCCTGCGGGGCGATAATGGGAGCTGCTCCGCCGTGCTGGAGGAGATGTGTGACCTGGGGCTGTTAGACGGGAGAGCTGGTGGTGGTGGTGGTGCCGGGTGGCAACAGCAATGAAGCTTATCTTCACATTTCCGCGGACTGTGACAGGAGGAGAGGGAATCCAGGACTGCTGAATGCAACACGCTTCCTTAGAGAAGAAGGTCAGGTCGGAGACATGGAGGAATGAAGACTGAGATGGGGTTAGAAAGGCAGCAGGAAGGTGGGGAGAGCCAGGACGCAGTGAGAGCCCGGGCTGAGCGGTGGGTGGGAAGGATGTTTGTGAGAGGAAGGGTCGATTGAGCAGGTTTGGAAGTGAGATTCTGGAGGTGCGGGTAAATGTGCATTGCCACGTGCCACAACAGACCTTTGCACGATGCTTTCCTTCCTGCCACATTCACCATTTTTAAACCAATATCCCTCTCCTGCTGTTGTTTCGCCTGCTATCGCTGAGTTGCTGACCTGCCATGGCTTTCACCTGCAGTGTTCCTGTGCTGCCTTCTGCAGCTAGCAGCCCTGTTTCTCTTCTGTCTTCTTCCAACTCTGCTGCTGTCGTTCCCATTCTCTTCCGACAACTCCCTCTAGTCCCTGGCCTTGGCTTGTCCGTCTCTTTTCTCACCCTTTGTGCCCCTCAATCCTCCACACTGAATTTCAGCAGCTGCCTTGTTACCCAGTTTTGCACAAGACAAAAAGAGAAAGAAGAGGGGACATTGCAAATTTTTACTTAAGTAGAAATTTAAATTTGACTGTGGACAGTATGTGGGATTTTTTTTGTTTGCCTTTTTCCTGGGAACGTCTTTATCTCTTGCTCTGTATGCCACATCTTGTGTTTCTCTCTTAAAACTGACAGTGGACTCAGCATGTTGTGACACTCGCTCCCCAGCTAAAGAGAACTGCCCAGTATGCAGAGCACCAGCCATCAAATTAGCAAAAGCTCAAAACGCAAGAATCCCCCAAATTCCCAACAAAAACTGGGGGCAGAGGAAAAAGGCGAGAGGAAGTAGAAAAGGGGGGAAAGGAGAGACTAAGAAAGAAGAGGCAGAACAGGTCTGTAGCTGGTTTGCAGAGCAGAGAGTATATGAACTAAAAATGTTAGTAGAGACTTGCCAGAACGGGTGACTTTTGTATAACTCTTGCCTTCTATGCCTTTATTCACCCCTGTTCCTAGGTGTGCTGGAAGGAAGATTTTCCCTTGTCCTTTAGGGGGCAGTTAGATGTGTCCCAGCCACACTACCTGGTACTAGAGCAGGTTCCTCACTTTTCATACCTTTTTTCTTCTTTCTCTTTTTTTTTTTTTTTTGTCCCTTTTGTTTTTCTTTCTCCCTGTAGACTTAGGGAGAGGATTGGTAGAAACATTGGCAACAAGGAGACAGCAGGAAGGCCAGAGTTGTCGTCTGCACATGATGGCTTCTTAAGGGCACTCCTAATGTCAAATCTCTGCTGCTCTCTTTTTTTCCGAGGTATTTTTCCAGGCCTGGGATGTAGTTTGTAAGGCTTCTGCAAGGCCCTGAGATTTTTCCCATCAGTCTTGACTTCAGCACGTGTGGTCCTGTTTTTCCAGTCATAATGACAAGTTTACTCAGGGACCAAACCTTCACAAAGCAAAGTTGACTTGGCCCAAAAGCCTTACCAAAACCAGCCCTCTCCAAACAATACGTGCCTTTATTGCACGCCTGGCTTTTTGGGCTCTCTTCCACATTCCCAGAGAGGCTCTCTTGGGATGAAGAAAATGCCTCATACTCCTTTGGGGTCTGTCCCTCTTGGCCATGGTTCCAGGTTGGTTCGTTGTGCCCGCTGTTGAGCAGAATTCTCCTGTCTTCTTGGGTGAAGGTGGTCATTTTGTTTTGTGTCAGGCTTTTTGCCTTGTCATGCACCTCTTGTTCAAGGTAAAATTAACATATTTTAATTTTCTCTGGGAGTGACATTGGGGTGTCCAGCATTGAGGATTTGCATGAATTACTCCAGATGGACTTCGGCTCTTGAAGGGAGGTCACCACTCAGCCAAGACTAAGATTCCTATTTACCACAGGAAGAGACACTATGAAACAAAATGCGGATGGAATAACTCTTAGAAAGTTATTGGAGTAATCCGAGAGTCCTGGCACGTTCCAGCCAGATACTGCCCTGGTGCAGTCCTGGCATGAAGGATCCAAGGGTGAGCTGCACGACTTCCAGAAGGCTGGATGGCATAATGGTAAGATGCAGAACGTGATGAAAGACAACTGTTGCTCTTTATATTACCCTCTTTGCAATTTTTTTAAATTTTTTTTTCAAGTGAAAGTGTGAATTACCAATCTTAATATTGACACCTGCAAACACCAACCTCAAGGAGAAGAGACTAATTAGAAAAGGGTGCTTTATTCTTTGCCGTAGTCAGTAGTCAGGAGGTAGACAGCATTTGCTGTCAAACAGATGATTTTCAGAGCCCAAAAGTACATTTAAGGAAAAAAAAAAAACCAAAAAAGAAAAAAATAATGATGTAAGCATCGCTGAGCAGAGCACACCCATCTGTTTGGCTGAATATCCAAGCCCTCCTGCTTATGATTTTTATAATGAACTTGCTTCTCATTGTAAAAGCTGAAATAAGTGTTACGTTGGCTGATTTTTTTTCTTCCAAAGAACGGAATGAAGAGTAGGGTGCACACGGTATGTCCCTGCTACGCAGTGTGCCTCCCTCCTCTGTTTCTCTTGTCATTAATTCCTAATGCGCTCTCCTCTTGTCAGATGGGATGGTGCAAACGTATTACTGATGACCTCAGCGTATGTCTTGGTGCAAGCTTCGTATTTCTCATTAGTGCCAATCTGTTGCCCAACTTCTTGATCAACCGCAACACGGTTCATTTTCTTTTCTCCCTGTCTTTGCTTAGAGGAAAGGCTGGTGGGCTCAGCAGAGGCCGTGCTGCGCGCATTGCCAGGCAAAGGCTGTACGTTTTGCACTCCATTCAGTCAGCTGGATAATTGCTCATAACAGAGCTTTTATTCTATGTATCAGATTCATATGAGGTTTATTCTTGTTTGAAGCAAAGGTGTTTTATTTAGCCATTTAATGCACTTAAGGATTTTTCTGCTTTAGACCGTTAACAAGTAATTGAGCAGATCACATCCCTCCATGACAAATCTTCTGATATTCTAAAATTCTGCATAGTCTCGTGCTTTGGGTCCTCTCTGAGATTAGCGCTGGCGATTTAGAAAGACTTCCGTATTCTGTTGTTAACTGCGGTCATTGAAAATGAAATAACGGTGAAAAGTCATCACCCAGCAAACCCCTTGCCAGAAAACGGTACCTTTTCCAGTTGTCTGGACCACGCGTATGTGTCAGCCCTGCAGCTGCTTCACCTGTAAATGCTTCACCTTCTTTTTTGCAGATGACTCTGTTTTCTGCGCTCGTTAAATGAGAGGTTACCACTTACATGCAGGAAAAACAGAAGTGTGATGAATTACAAGCCGGTGTAATTTATGCAGAAGCAGTGTGGGGGAAATTGCAGCCCACTCTTGTTCCACATAAATTATGCATGTACCTCCTTGAAAATAGCTACAGAGGGTGTTCAGATTTTTTTGGCTAATGAATCATGCCCTAAATTTCTACAGTACATACATTGACTCAAATGCCTCCCTTTTGCCCTACCTTTATTTTTAGATCATCTGTAAACTTTTGCTGAATGTGCAGTTCCGGATGTTTCTTTATTTTCCTTACAACAGTCCTGTTCTTTGAAGACCCTGTTTTGAAAAGGGGCTCCTAAATTTACTACTTCTCCCAGAGCCCTCCCACGTGAGAGCGACATCTTATTCTTTGGAGATCTCTGAAGAGATCCCTTGGCTGTTGTAGTAAGGATGTATGTGGATAAACGTGTGCTTCTGAAGACGCAGCCTGCTCTTGGGTGCAGTCACCTCTCTGCAAACCACGGCCGTAGACTTCTTTGGAGCTGTAGCCTTCTCTCCTGAGTCACCTGCAACACAAAACCTTTGAACCTGAGTGCAGAAATAAAGAAGTTGCAAACAATTCGTGAGGAAAGCAAAGTGTGATGCTGTCCACCATGTAAAATTTGCTTGGCGTAATACATAAATATAACATTTATTTGGCCATAAGCTTGGGGACAGTTAGAGGAACACTGCATACAGCCCTCGCAACTTTGCCATCAGTAGTAACTGGGGAGCAGCAGGGTGGTGGTCTGGGCTTCTCCTCCACCTTGGGAGCAGTTGGGAAGCTGGAGCTCCCTCTATGAGGCAGCAGCAGTACGAGCACCAACCAGCGGGAAGCAGTTTTGGAAGGGCTTTGAGAAGAAGTGCTTTGAGGAGGATTTGGAAGGTGAAGACTCGTTGTTTGGAACACGAGAAGATGGAACAGCTTTGGACCTAAAATTGGCTTGCTACAAGGATACAGAATGTTATGGCAAGAACAAGTGAAAGAGAAGTGTGATTTTCATGATAATAAAGGCGTGGGTGGACCGGCGTAGGCAAGCCTGGGAGAGGGGGCGGCAGGAGGCTTCGGCTGGAGTGGAGGAGCAGAGATGCGAGCGAGCAAAGGCTGTAGTGCTGAGGAAGGTGGGGGCAGTCGTGGAAGACCGTTCTGATTTTGTCATGGATGTGGAAAAGGCATTTAAAGATGCTGAAAAGATACTCAATATATTCCATTGTCATATGTTAGAAGCCTGCCTGGGATATATATAGTTGGTCTCACGTGTGCTTTCTTGAGGATTTTTCTGGGTTTTTTTCCCCCCTTGTTTTATGTTATTTTTTAAGCACAATTATTTAATCTCCTTTCGCATTTCTAAGCAAACAGTGATTGTGTACTTGGGGCTAAATCTCTCTTGCCTTTGTCTGGCTCCTGTTGAAATCAGTGAGAGTCTTCCATGTGCAAAGCAAGCAGGATCGCCTGAGCTAATAACACAAGCAGACTTTTTCCCCCCTCCTATCTGCCATTGTCAGTAAAATTGAAGTTTTCTGCCTCTGCATGTCTGTGTTTTGATAAATGAAGAAAAACGATTTGTGGGAATGGCACCAAAACCAATTTGTTTCCCAACAGAGAAATGAAATATGATTGGCCTGGCGGAATGATGTATGACATCAGCTGGCTGTTCATATTTCAAAAGTGCTGTAGTTGGCAAAAGTGGTTTTCATGTAGTCTGGTCTTCTAGGTAGCAGTAGACTGATAAACCCTTCCATTGATGATCTGTGCGATTAAAACCAGTGCGAGGTCTTGCAACTTGACTTTTAAAGGCTCCATGTGGATGAGTAATATACTATATAACTAGGCAGTGAGAATAATTTATCTTTTCAAATTGTTCAGCTGTTTCAGGCAGGGAACTCCTCGCCATGGGATGCTGTGGACGGGGAAAAAAAAACCGGATATCAAAACAGATCAAATCAAAAAGAGAATGGACAAACCAGCAGGAGAGAAATCTTTTCAAAGCCTGTCAAGTACTTGGCTATAATTCCTGGCTCTGGGATGGAGCCAAATCCCAGGTACTCGGAGCACGTGGCCATGTACTTGCCCTCTTCCTGCGCCCTCCCTGGAAGATCACTGGTACCAGTACAGGCAGAGGACCGGTACTTGCAGATCTTTGGTCAGCCCTGAGGTGGCTTTTCTTCCCTGTGTAAGAAAGACATTTCTTGATTAAATAAGTAAACTCTATTTCATACCTCTCTCTTCTCAGGGCACGCATTCAGAGCTTTTATTATTTCTGTAGTCCATTTCTGGATTCCTTCTCACTTCTCACCTCCGTCTCCCAGTGTGGATAATAGAAGATGGCATATCCAGGAATGACCTCGGCAATGCAAGGTCGTGCAGGGTCTCACCTGTGGCTACATGAAGCTCCTTTTTCATTTGTTTGTTTTATGGTTGTGTTCAGGCCCCCAAAGGCTTCGTTTCCCAGTGTTGTGGAGCTGCTTCTTCAGCCTCTTACTGCCCAAGTCCCCCTCCTCGGTGTTGCTGGTCCCTTCCAACCTAAACCATGCTGTGATTCTAGGATTACTTCTCAAAGGCACATAGACCTTTTGCAAGCTCATACGAAAACATACAGTTGGAAACTGCATTTCCCTGATGCTTGATGCTCATGTGAAGCAATGTTATGGAAGTTGACACGTAACAGAACAGTATGAGATTTTTGTCACGACCTGCGTGTAGTGACATATGGCCATCGTGAACGATGAGGGTGCTGAAAAAGTGGAGTTGTGGGGACGTCTGTTCTGACTTGGGGCGCACGTGCTCGGTGAAAGGCAGGGCAAAGGCTCAGGGCATGAGGAGGAGGAGAGGGCTCCGGGGGCTGGGAAAAGGTGAACGTGCTCCGGACTTGCACCGTCCCGTGGCTGCAGCATCTCTCCTTGTAAGTGTTCCAGTAACCTGCACCAGCGGCGTTGCTGAGATCTACTGTTTAACCATTTTCTAATCTCTTTGATATTAGACTCTATTGGATAGAGCAGCCCTTTTACTAAAATGTCACGCAGCTCTCAATCAAATATTAGTATATCTGAAAGAAAATCTTATCAACCTGTTTTTACCTGTTGTCTGATGAAAGCCATTCAAAATCTGGTTTATTTCCAGTGAAATTATAGTTATTTCCATTATTTTGCTAATCCTCTTCAATTCTTCAGTGATAACAGTCTCCCTCAGGATTCCCTTAATATCTTTTGGAAATGATCCCTGTCAGTATACTTACACAACTCTACCTTACTCCTAGTCCTTAGAAGTTTCTGAAAGAAAAAAACCCCACAGTCAGTCGTTAACAATTCAGAGAGCTGATTTTCCTAGTATCTTGAAGTGAAAATTCTTTTCTGATTACCTAAAAAGTAATAGGTGTTGTTTCACTGCTTTCCTAGTTATTCGTGGAGGAAAAATAGAATTTATTATTGTGTGATGTCAAAACATCATACCACTTATCTCTAAATACAAGGCAGTAGTTTTTATTAAACAGGCAGATCTTTTCCGCCTTAGGGCTCTGTTGCACCACAACATCACCATTACCACTTCTACTACTTTTAAAGCTGCACATCAAGTTGTTTTTGCAACATGTTAAAATTTCTGTTGTCAATCTATGTTTAAATTGCTCTTAAACCCAAGTTGGGCAGTTTGTACCTTTGCCCTTCCTTACAGCCCACCGTTCTGCGCGGGTTCCCGCTACTTCTGGCAGTTGCGGTGGTTTCACCATTTCCCATCTGGTTTGCTCCAAGCTGCTGCTTCCCCTCCCCGTCCTCCCCAGGCTGGGCCGGAACAGCTTGAGCATTCCCTGCTCCTCGCTGTTCACGTCTCTCTGTCCGTGTCTTCCTCTCGCTTGGTGGCCGCAGGTTTGGAGGGAAGCTGCTGGGACGCAGCAGGAGTCCGCCGCTGGCTGGGGACGTGCTGGGTTGCACAAGGAGGACACGGCCGCCCGCCGGGTGCCAGCCGTCACCCTCTCCCTTCCACATCCACGCTGAAAACGCTGAACTCCTGGCCCCGGCACTGTAATCCAACTGCTAACAAGCATTTCGAATGAATTGTATTAACTCAGGGCAGTAATTCTGTGGGGGTTTTGGAGTTCAGCTAAATAAGGCTTGGAGAGATGGATAATATTATGGTACGCAGCATTTTCAAGCCATATTTTTTTTTTTTTCTCATTCAGTGCTATTATTGAAATACTTACTTGCTACAATGTATTTTAATACAATCGCAATTCAGAATGCACTGTGCAGATGGTTACTGACTCTCCGGTATCCATGTTTGGGACTATGCCCATTGATTAGTTCTGCTGCGTTCACCTCCACATTACTGTTTTGTAGGAGGAAAATGTTATCTTTTGTATCTAAAAAGCAGCTTCTTAGGGTTGAACGAACTCGCGTTATTCCCGTGGAAGTAAAACATTATGGAAAGGAAAAAAAGAATCTGTAAGTTTAAAAACATCTTTGCAGATTTTTCACCATCTGGAGGGCGAAGCTGTGTAGGAAGATGGCCATGCGGGCACACGACAGTGAGAGCTGGGCACAGATGCTGCTGCTCCTTAAACAGCAGCTCTTGGGAGACCTGCCTGCTCCCTCCCGGGTCTGCATCCCCAAATTGCCATGGGTGCTTCTGCACCATGGGGAACATCGGGGACAGCCAGCGTCCCAGGGGCTGGCCCACCTCTGGAGTCAGGACCAGCGTCTTCGGCTTCGTCTGGCTGTGGTTCTGCATCTTCTGGGACCAAACGTCCTCGACTTTGCCTTGGCACGCTTGTCTCAGCGCTGGATTTGCCGTTGGGATTTCTTTATAGCAGCAGCATAATTATTGTTGTTACTTGACCCCAAATCCAGTGGCATCCAGCTGATCCAGCGGCTGTGCTTGGAAGATGGCAAGTCCAGCATCCCTCTACCAGTCTCTGATTGTTTCTGATAGACCGTGTCACCCCTTATCCTCATGGTTATCGTTCTCTGCAAGGTGTCTTCTGCATAGTTCTCACTCCACCAACTTGCCCACGCGGTAGGCATGTGCCCAGGCTGCGGTGGCCAGTGCCACCTGCTCCATTACGAAGCGTGCAACTCCCTGGCTGGCCACGCTGGAGCACTTGCTGCTCTGCCCGTCCTCCTTACGCGTTGTCCTCGCCGTGGCCGATGCGAGTCGAACCTGTCCGTGCCCTGTTGTGACGTTGTACTCCTGGCGTGTACGCAGACCATAAGGTCTCCTGCGCGGACACAAGTGACCTTGCTTTTCTGACAGGTAGCCAGCAGTAATAATCATCTTCAAAATGAAAAGTTTTGACGCGAATAAATCCTGTGTCTTCTTCCCTGTAACGAGGGCTAGGACCACTTGGGCCGTTGAGGCAGACTCGTAGGGTGAAGGCTGGGAGGCTCGTAGATCTCAGAACCAGCCGTCGCTGTGGTCGTGTTCTCATCCTCAGTCACTTGTTGCTCCCATCTAACGCAGGAGTTAAGCCCAAACAGCTGGGCTGTCGTCTAAAACATGAAATTCTGATTCAGGCTTCAGAAATTATTTTTTTGGTGGTTGTTGGTGCTGGTTTGTACCAGAAGCCGAGAGAGTGGCTGAAGCTGGGTGCTGTGGGCAGCGCATCGTCCCTGCGCTGTGACTGGGCTCAGCTGGCAGTTAGTGTGTACTGATGCTGTCTTGCTTTTTTTTTTTTTCCTTTTAGTCCTTCCACCCTAATGCCATGAGTCGAGGTATTTTGTAAGGATAGACAACACTGAATTTCATGGGAGTGAAGTATCTGATCCTAGGAAAAATCAGAACAGTGTTTCACATAAGAGCTTTAGACCTCTGAGGCATCTATTTGCTTACACAGAAAGTCACTTATTATTATGCTTACTAGATTTTAAAAGCCTCTTTTCACAAAATTCTTCCTTAGTATCTCAGGCGAGATTAACCTGGCAAACCCCAGCTCGCCCGGTGAGTGCAGTTTTTGATAGCTAAACGTGAATATAGTCACCGCGGGTCGTCGATGTTGGGGACAGGTGCCCGGGGTTTCTGCGCTCCTGCATTCTCCTGGCAGTGTTGAAGATGAAGATAAAGATCCTCTTGATTGACTAAAAGGTGTTTCATAGCTTATCAAACACACAATTCCAAATTCTTTATCATCTCAAATAAATTAATGTAAAAAAGCTTGTCTGACAGAACTGCGTGCAGGAAAACGTGCTAGGTGTCTCTGCGGTTATTTGACGGCATGAGCTGTTCCCGGGGGGGGCTGAAAACCCTGCAGTTCTGCCAAAAGCCACAAGGTGGGGTTGTTACTTTAAGACTTGCTGTAACACTTTAATCCTTGAGCGCTAAATTCGGCGTCTTTATGTCCTTTTAGTAATTTCAGTGTGGTCTTTATACTTTTCAAGTCTTTCAGCAAGGAGCTTGGCTCAGGCACAAACATCAGAAGCCCAATATAAGTACTTTCCAAAGAGTTGCCCGTGCTGATTTTTGGGGAATAGTTTGCAGTCCTGGATGTCTGGTAGGATGCCTAGGTTATCCTATGGGAGCGGAGTCAGTTGGACCTACAAGGAATGCCACCTCCAGGAATTTCTGATTTTTGTAGCGTAGGTAAGAAAGATGTGAGTTCCCGCTCTTGTTTGTCGACATTTGTCAGCAGGGAGCTTGCAGGATGCATGAGGAGAAGTGAACGTTCAACAATTACAAAGCATTTCTTAAATTAAATATTTCCCGTACCATTAAGCCACAGAAGGGAGATGTCAGTCAAAATTTCTGGGCAGGATTCACCGCACTTAGTGGCTGCGAGAACTGAACTGCAAAAACAAATGAACAAAAAACCCCACCAGCCTCCAAAACTGCTGCTTTATGTTATATGTTATGCCATATAGAACATGCATATGTTATGCCATGAGCGTGTTTCCACGTGAGGAACACTTTGGCCTCTGCCAAGCCAGGCTCTGGCTCTCGCCACACACAGCTCCCCAGCTCTTGTCACTTACCAATACTGGCACCGCAGCCACTGCCTTTCTCTTGTGACTCAGTTTCTACCCGTACAGATCCAATGGGGAGCCTCATGACAAGAGTTTTGCTTTTTCAGCAGCTCTAAATAAATGTGCGCAAATAACTAACACGTGAGGTTAACTGCATATGAGCAGGGTGGATGTTTACCTTCCATACACAAAATGGTATATAAGTCCTGTAATGACTTCAGATATTAAGGATTAATGTTAGGTAAGAAATAGTCAAGATATTTTTCATGAGACATTTTGGATTGATGATGGGAACCGTAAGAGACGGTAACGTCATGCAACCGTTTGATGTTTGCCTGGACCGGGCACTAGGCTAGACCTCTTCCCCTTGCCTGCCTTCATCCCCAGCCCGCTTCCTCCTGCCCGCAGGTTCGACTGTCTGATAGAAACCCCGGGTTGGTACACAAATTTAATGAAAATTCCTGTCCTCTTAAGCCACTCAGGTGGACTCTTCTACTCTTCTTTATTCTCCATATTAAATCTTTCTCCTGGAACGAGCCTTTTCTTCCTAGGTACGCAGCGTTCACAACAGACCATGGCATAAGCTGTGGTCTGGTTTCTAGGTGCCTGGGAAAGCTGATCCTGGTTAAACTCAAGCCTGATTCTGATGACTGTCATGTATTTCCTGGACAGAGATAGGTTTGGTTTTCTTGTTGGGATTTTTTTTCCCCCCTCTTCTCTCATCTACGCTCTCTGTTGTCTTCTCGTGCTTACTGGGCAAACCCACACTGACAACAAACAGAAAAACCCCGTTGGTTGGATAAAGACACTTTAAAATGTGCAAAGGCAAATAAACATTGGCACTACGCTGGTTTTGGAATGCGTCCTCTGAAGGGGAGATGTGTTAAAAAACATTTTCTGTGATTAATTATCATTCTTTGGGCATGCGATAAAAATTGGTTCTTCAATTCCACGTGTGTTGCTGTGTTCCTCTCTTTCTCAGTCCCAGGCAAACATAATCCCCTCGTCTTCACGCCGAGGGCTCCCGTGTTGTCCATCGTCTCTTGTTCGTGGCCAAGAGTCCCACTCCTAACAAGAAGTCCAGCACTCTGCCCAGTAAATAACTCTAGCACCGTATTTTAGACAGCTGACATCTGTATCAGCGACTGCCTGAAGCTCTCAGCCTCCTAAAGCTTCACTGGCAAAAATCTACAACGTTTAAGCCAGCGATGAAAGGGAACTGCGGAAGATCTTTTGGTTTGTACTACACCCTGTGCACGCCCAAGCACTTGGCTTTTGTTTTTCTATTTACACCAATACCAGCCATTGTCTTATTTTGATGGGGTTTGCTCAAAAGTGCTTATTAATTTCTTTTTCGCCGCCTTACAGTGTCTGCGCAGAGCGTGTTGGTGCCGTGCTGACACAATTTCATAAAAATATTTGTCCTGAGAGTAAAGGATGGGAATTACAGCACACACTTTCAGAAGAAGAAAATTACATGCTATCAGACCACAGACATACACCTAATTTACCATTAAACCTCTGCATCTAAAGCTCCTAAAAGCAAGGAGCTGGAATGCAGCGCTTGTTTTGCCTGGTTTGTTTAGCTCATGGCAATGTGATATGCTGATGTGCTTAGATATATAAATAGCCAGCAGGCAATGTGGTAGGGAGCTGTAATGTATGGTGGCACTGCTGAAATTTGGGGTTATGTAAATTAAAACTCTTTATTTTTTCTAAGCTATGATCTCTTGGCTTTTCTTCCAGATTAAATTGTAAAAAATAAAATAAAATTGGTAAAGCTAGCCAGCTTTGTGGATGCAAACAAGACTGGTTTTGCTGTTCTGGCGATACAAAATGGTGAGAAATCTGATAGAAGCGGTACTTGAGCGGCGTATTTTTCCCCGGAGACTGCAGGCCCATCCCTTGATGTGCTGTACTGGCAGCGCTTTAATGGGGAAAAGGAGGTTATTCCCACCACGCTGTGCTTAGCATTTCTGCGGGGACGGGTCACTGCCTTATTTTCACCCTGGAAGCCGAGGTGAGAGCACCTTGCTGTGTCTGAATCACAGCTTTCCCCCCGCAAGAGTGTCTATTTTTAGCTATCTACTCCTTTTCAGGTGTTTTTGTTGTGAGTTTTCTTGCGTTTTTTATTTTTGTTTTTTAAATCCAAGCTTGCCGGGACATGGACAGTGCACATGGATAGCGCACATGGAAACCAGCAGAGGAAGAGGTCTCATGAGGTCTTCTGCCTGATGAATTTATGGATTTCGAATTAAATACAAAAATCTATGCCTGTTCTGTCCTGGGTTATATCACGGCCTTGAAGGCTCAGAGTAACGTGGTGGCTCAAATGTAGTAATTTATTGCTTTGGGCACCAACTAGTCCCTTCAGTAAAAGGTTATTCGATTGGGAATTCGTGAGCCCTGTTGATAAGTACTTTCTAGCTGTGTGGAGTTGAATGTTTTTAGGGCAGCCTGTAGCATTTCCAGCATCTCCGGGGAGGGTTATCTTCTCTTCATCCTGGACTGGGAGAACTGGGCAGGCTGGGGGGGAATGTCGGAGCTGGCTCGTCCTTTGCTTTTTGTCTTCTTGGAACCCCAACCACAGAATGCTGGTGTGCAAATCTCTCTGCTTGTCCCCCAGACATCGTAGAGCAGAGAAAATCTTGAAGATGCTCTAAAGATGGAATTGTTTTGAGTCATGAAAACACGAATAAACACTCCTACAGGCTCGCAGTATTCAGACTTGGTTGTTCTAAATAATTATAATTGCTTTAATTCATCATATTTTGTGATGGCTTGTTCATTAAATCATGAGCTGCATGAAAGCTCCAGCCACTGAGTGGATCTGGTAGAAATAGTAAGATAGTATTTAGCGGTTTGCACAAAATTATGCAGCAATTATGACGAAACAAATTCATTCCAGATTCTGCTGATTACCATGGTAACCCACATTCAAAATAGCAGTATAAGGCCACTTAGCATAAGAAAAACAGGTTTTTATCCCTTATTAACTGGTGCATACTATAGATTTTGATAACGAAATCCTTAAAATGGAGGTGCTTCCCTTTTTAATTGCAGCTGTGTTGTAACACTGTGAATCCCCTAGGAAAAGGCGAAGAGTGATCTTGCTGGGAGCATCTCTCTCACAGAACAGCTAACCTTCTGCTTGGCGTAACACGTGCTATATATTTTTGACTTTTCTGACTAACGGCAATTAGTAAGGGAGGACAAGTGGCTGCTACAGGCAGAATTCCCAGGTTAGCAAGGCAGCCTATTTTTAGGTGCATCTTGAAGGCACAGCTATTAAGTTCTATGCAGTGCTTCCTGGAGCTCCGCTTTATAGCTCTGGACTCAGTGAAACTTGAGCTGGGTGATTGATTGGGCTAAAAGGGTCTCATGCATTTGTAATCTGGGAGGTTTTGACAGCTCCAGGAATTTAGGAATTGAGTATTGAGTATTGACTCCAAGAAATAAAGCTGACCTCAGTTGTTATCAAAAGAGCTGGCTTGGATTCACTTTATGCCTATCCATATTACGTACCTTTGTGTTAAAGTGCTTTGCAGCTGGGATGTTTTGAAGGCAGATTTCCCCCGCTGTGTTGGCCAGAAGCTTTTGAATTAAAGCTGAGAGGTTTGGGGTTTTTTTTAGTTAGTTTATTTTTTTATTCTCTATCCAGAAAGTGAAATGTTAAGGCAAGCATTTGATGTCATAGCACTCATGGTAAAACTGAAAGACTTTCTCATCCTGTAAATATTTTACTCATCATCAGTATAAAAAAATATTCTTTCTGCTATGAGTCACACGCCGGTGCAGCTGCAGAGGAAGGTATCGGAGCATCCTGATAATGCCTTGCTGGCTTTTTGATTCAGAGCATGAGCTGAGCCTATAAGGACCCAACAGCGAGTGATGTTGTATCTGCAGGAGAGCTGGTGGGGGCTTTGGGGATGCTGCCACGGAAGGTGATGCAGAAAACCATTCCTTTGCCCCACGGTGGGTCCCAAGTTCCCGTGGTGAGAGGCAGGCGGAGAATGGGGAGAGGCTGGTCGCGCTGAAGCTGTAAATAAACAAGGTTTTTGTGCTGCAAAGCAACTAGAGTCTCCCCTGGCAAGAAACCAGCTGCGACAGATGTGCCTCTTCAAAAGCGTGGGAGCGATAGAAGTGTTAGTGCTGGGGAGGTGCTGGAGGAGGGGGCGTGGGGGAGGCCTGGGGGGCTGGTGGCGGGGAGCTGGGGCGGGTCGGGGTGGTAAACCTGAGCCCTGGGAGGAAAGGAGCCCGAATGCAGCGGAATTACCCAGTGCTTGAAAGTAGGTGGTGGAAAACTGAATTGTTCTAGCAGGAGGAGAATAGGAGGGATGTGATTTCACTGATGACTTCAGGAGATTAATTCAGTGGGTGCATACTTGTGTGTTTTGATTTATCTGTTTGTTTGTGATCAGTGAAGCGTAACAGTAATGCTTTCTTTTTTCCATGTCCTCCCATTATTTTCCTTGCCAGTACGCTCCAGAGCAGTAGGGAGGGTGGGTTTATGCACAGTTCTGTTTGAGGCAGCGGATGCCCGGACAACGCTCAGTGCGGCTGAGATGTCGTCGTAAGAATGCAGGCATTGAAGTCTTCCAAAATTCACTTTTGCATCATGTCCCTAAGACTTGATGCAGAACTGAAACTCAAGGTCAGGGTGTGTTTTCTCTCTGCCCGAAACACTGATGTGGAAGCTGCTTCGTCTCTACTTCCTAACTTAATTGAGACCACATGGTGCTCCTGTTATGAAGAGATTATTGAAATACTTTCCTCCCTTGGATTTGCTTGATGAATGGTAGAGGGCAAGCGTAAGGCTGTTTTTCCCACGATACACTTAGTGTGGTGCCATTTCCTCATTCTAGAAGGTTATTTTCAGTGATTTGTATCGCTTTGTAATAGCAGAAGCAAGTTAGCAATTTAGTGTTCCCGCAAAGACTACGGCTTTTCATTTTTTGGGTTACTGGACCAAATCCAGCCTAGGCTGGTAAGCGTGATTGTCTCGCTCACACGTACATTCAGTGGCCTACCAGAAATGCTGAAAATCAGAGTCCAGGTCTCTAAAGCTGGTAACTCTGCACCTACCATTAATTGACACTTGTTCCAGGTGCTGGACTTCAAGCAGAGACCAAAGACAGCTCATTTGAAACGAGAAGACGGCACAGCATGCGTGAAGTACACCTGTGCCACAAATAGTCCTAACGTGCTTATTCTATTCATTAAATGCATTTCAGGGGTTTATGAATGCATTGCCTGCACTGTAAACTACCTGTGAAGAGGATACTGGCATCTGACAACGCTTTTGGGCTGTTTGCTATTTGTTTGTGGCTTGCAAACTATGCCTGTGAGTCTTGCTACAACAAAAGCTTTTTCTGGAAATAGCTTCTCAATTTCTTAATATTGACGGTTTAGTCTGCACTGTGGACATGAGCAGGATGGAAGAAAAGTTCCAGGAGCTTATGTCTGTTAATGCTCAGAGGGGAGAGGGGAAAAAGTTGTCTGCAGTTAGAGGGAATATTCTAATTACCCCTACATCACTGCTCGTTTAAGATAAAGACATTCAAATGTCTGTTTTACAATCTGCGCAGACTTAAAGACATTTGGTATTTTAAGAAAGTGTTCTCATGAATGTATCAGACCCATCAACCTTCACCTATCAAGCTAGATATTCATAGTTCAGAGTGTAATTCATCTCGCGGCTGTTCCTTTGTCACCTATGCCCTTACCACCTACTTTTCCACCCCCAAGTTTTAGGTGGGTTCTTCAAAAGATGAATAAAAGTGAATTAGCTGCACGAAGAAGAATTCAAGGCTTTCAAATTCAGTGGGGAGAGCAGGTGCGCATGTGTGTGGGAAGGAATGAGTCCACTGACAAAAGAAGCTATTAAATCTTCAATGCTTGCTTCCTGCTACTATGAAAAGTATTGAAGACATTTAATGAAAAGTCTTTTATTTTTGTTTTTTTTCCATGACTAAGTCTGTAAGGCTGCTGTGTTGGAGTTGCGTTACATTCCTCAGCTATAAGATGCTGCACGTTAACACCTGCTTGAAGGACCATTCCCTGTTCTGGTGTCAGTGGTGTTTGGCTGTATTGCTCTTGTAATCTATGCCTGCACGGAATTTTAGTTGTTATAGCACATTTTTAACTTTGCTGCTTCCTGTACATCTGCAAAGCAATTACATCTTATTACCTTCACCAAGTCACAGCAGCGCCTCCCCCATGCAGTGAGAAGACGCACGACCGATAGACGCTCCAACAGTGAAGTGAGAGCGGCGTGCGCCTTCCCGGGGCAGGGATGCATCCAGGCAGCCAGCAAAAGTGGACGCAGTGGCAGGTTATTTCGAGGAGTAGCTGGGTGGGGAGGGGATTTATGGAGATCCAACTGCGTTGGGAATAGCAGTACAGAAATACAAGGAGCATCACACGCAAAGGCGGCTGAAGACAGCATTCTCTGGTGATAGGTATGTTGCTTTTGTGCTCAAAGCCATGCAGTGCTTCAGCCTTTGTTTTAATCAATTCACCTCTCTGATTAATCACTGAAGAAAGCAGTGGGCCCTTCTACATCTTCCCATTAGGCAGGATTAGTGCTATTTATTTATTTTCCATGGTGGACTTTCCCCGCTTCATTTCCTTGAAGAATGCATACCATGGTGTGACATCAAATTTCAGTTACTGTACAATTACTTAGTGATTTCTGCTCAGTGTTTTTTGGTTGGGGATGATAGCTGCATCCTTCCCTATCACTTCGTCTCCGTTACTTCCGCACTGCCCTACTTCCATCCCACCTGGATCTAGGCTGGAACCTCTTGGCTGAACTATGATCCAGGCTGAGTGGGAAGCAAAAGAAGTTCAGTTGGTGGTGGAGAGAGATGCTATATTGTGGAGAAGGGGGTGAAGCGACGTGTGGAGTGGTGTGGAACTGGAGTGGGCATGGAGGTCTCTTCACCTGGACTGCCCGCCTTCACGTGTGATACACATGGTCAAGCCAAGAGCTGGCTGGAGTATATGGAGAGGAGCCATAACTTAAAGACCTTGACTCTTCCAGTAGAACAGAGTTTTCTGAGAAATACAGCCAGTCTGAAATGGATGATCGGAAAGATCCAGTGGGTTTGTTTTGCTGGATGCAAGACAGGGTAGCTTTTGGGTGGGCTACTCCTGAGACTCCTCAGGCCACACGTAGACTTGTAGTGGTCACCGTAGCCTGTATCACATCATAGTCCCCAGCTATCCAGATTGGAAAGGGTCGGAGTGAGTGATGGCTGGTGCACCCAGGAAGAAGTGCAGCCGGGGAGGAAGGCACAGGGAGACTGGTGATGTCCGCGTGGATCTCGTTTTGATGTGAAGTTGACCTGAGGGTAGGAAACACAGCTGGAACCGGGAACTGGGAAGTGCTTCCTTGTCCTGTAGAACAGCCACAGTGTGCAAGCTTCCTCAGGAGGACTACTCCGCGGCTTGGGACTTGGTGCTGCCATGGTCCCTTGCTGGGGCTGTGCCCTTCCACTGTTCTTCTGTTTTGCCCCAAGCCTGGAGACTCTGGAGGCCCGGCAGGTTGGGCCCCAGGTGTTGAATCACACCATGGCTTCCCTGGGCAGACCTCAGGTCTGGGAGCTCCTCTTTGGGAGTCCAGGCCTGCATCCAGTAAAACTGATGGGCTTTTCAGTTTCTTGGTAAAAAATTCTCATTATAATCTTGACATCCTCCCGTTTGTCGGCCAGCCGCTGTCACACTACCTGTCAGGACAGAGGACTAATTGAAAGGGATCTTGGCAGGTTATGAATGTGGGCAGAAAATAAAATGCTAATCGGCTGCAAAAATACAGTCTGAAGGAGAGTAATCTTAGGTGTACATTGAACAGACAGATGGTGAGAAAAACAAGGCCAGAATTTGTCTCACAAAGGTGAGCATAAAACGTGCATTATGTTTCTCAGAAACACGTCTTTTGTTAAAGCCTGAAAGTGCCATTTTAATGTTCCAAATCTTGTCTCTTTATTCAAACAATTAGAAAAACAGAGTGAGTTTCAGTGGCATTTTACTAGTGAACTCTCAATGCTATACTAAGGGAATAACTATCTTCAGTAACATTTGCTCAGGTACTTTAAAAAGAATGAAGCCAACTGTTCCCAAAATTCAGAAGATAAATGTCTCTGAACCGAGCTCCCTAACGGTAGCTGTCAGCGGCATGTGGATGATTAACCTCTGGAGCAGGGGGAAGCTGTGGACTGTCCTGTCCTTGATGTCTTCAAATTGAGACCAAATGCCTTCCTGGGAACTTCTGTTCACCCACTAGAAATGATTCTTCCTAACACAGATCTGTAGGTCTCAGTTAAGGGGTGTGGTGGGTCGGTGAAATTCTTTTGGTCTACGATTTACAGAAGGTCATACTCGATCACTGTCCTTTCTGAACGTAATCTCCGAACTTCTGAACGAGTCTGGCCTCCTGGGGGAAGCTGCTGTTGGGTACAGCAGCGTACTGCTATGGCTTGTAACGCGCCGTTGTTTCTAGATTTATGCTCCAAATGTGAAGGAGTTGCGTCCATTGATGCAGTTCCAAGGAGAATTTGAATGAGAAAATAGTAAAGCCGAAATGTGGCTTTTATCCCCCCCCCAGATTTGCTCCATCTCCACCCAATTCTACTTCAGTCAAGGTCAACAGAAGTGACTTCAGAGTGTCCCAGTACCAGTTAGCTTTGGAAAGCCGTCCTAAATCCATATATTTCCAAGGGCCAAATTTCTGGCTGTGCAAGTCATGTGGAGACTAATGAAAGCTCCTCGTACATCCGCTCCATCTGCAGAACACTACTCAGTACTCTTATGCTGCTATTTTTATTCTGCTGAACCAAGAGGTGGCAGCAGTATTCATTACTAAGACTTTTGACATGTTTTACAGTAGTATAATGTTTAATAGCAGTAATGAGGGTTCAGGTCACAATTTTCTTTCTAGTTTGAACTGGAATAAGACCAATTTTTCATCATTGTACCAATGTGTCTGAAAATAATGCTTCTAAGTTTCTGGTCTTGACCTAAAAGGTGGGGTTACCTTTGGCTGCACCCAAGTCAGTGTTGTAGAAAGTAATAACTACCATATTTGAGTAAAGTGAATATGACGCTGATCTAGTATTCTGCCCATCACAGCAGCTAATGGCAAATATTTTTTGAGAAAAAAATGCAGTGGAAAACGCACATAGAAAAAGCTGTCAACAATGTTAGGTCTCTTCCTAAGCCTGACCCTGCCAAGGGATCAAGGCTGAAGGCAAAGCTTGACTAGATCCCTTCAAACTTTGCTAAGCAGAACGTGTAGAGCTACAGCAGTTGCAGTATTCAAATAAACGTCCAATCCTTTTTTTAAGGATAAGCTTTACAAGTTTTTGGTTCCATCATTTATTTTAACAGTCTGGAATTTTTCTCCAGTTTGGATAAATATGTCCTTCTATAAATTTTGATTTTTATCACCTTTTAATTCTGTACTCCCTCATTATGATATTGAATTGAATTCTGAGAACACGGGGTTCTGATCTGCTTCTCTATTGCTCATAATGATTATAGGCAGGGATGGCAGAGCTGCCATTATTTATTATTCTCAACGCTTCCAATTATAATACTCTGTTTTCTGCTTGTAACTGTCAAGCATAGCTGTTCAAGCTGAATTTTTCCATGCTTGCTCTCGAATGACTTCATCTCATGTGAGAACATTGCTATTGTAATGGAGACTTTTTTTTGGATCAGAGCAAATATTAGACCCTAAATATTGATCCTTCTTTATTTGTTCCTCCTTTTTTTTTGTTTCCTGTCTCACAGGCAGTTTTAGATCTAGGACAGAACTTTCCTCTCAGCAGTCTATTTAGGGCTTGTTTTTTTTTTAAAGTAGTCTCTGTAAGGATGTTGTCAAAGGCCGGAATAAACTAATCATTCTGCTCGTTTTTTATGCATGAATTGTAGGGTCTGAGAAATGAGGGAAAATACATGTCTCACAACTGCATAAAAGAGTCAGGGGGAAAATATTTGTATTTGTATAAGTGTTTGGAGCATCAGAAATTACCTGATCTGATCCAGCTTCTGAACTCTACCTGAGCTTTCACAGAATTGCATCCTAAAGGCACGTGCATTGGTGCGTTGTTTCAAACTGGGAATTTTAAAGGTTTACAGGTGGGTTCAAACGTCTCTGCCTAAAAGCTGAGAAACAGATTGTATTCTGGGCTATTTTAGCCGCTCCTCAAGCATCAACCCCCTTTACACAACAGCGGCTTTTCATACCTGTAACGTGAAGAACGGGCTCTGCTGCTGCAAGGGTTTTTCTAATTACAATTGTTCTCTTTTGTGAGGAAAAGGCAGAAGGTATTTTTAGTTGTTTCTAACAGCCTCAGATTTGTAAAAGGACTCATACGGTGCTGCTGGCACATGGAGTATTTTGAGATGCTGAATGAATTAAGTGCGACTTGCAGGTGTTTATCACCCCGAGCGCAGCACAGATGACTCAACTCATCCCAGATTCCCAAGGATGGCAGTGCCCGAGGTTCCCTGAGCTCTTGTCCTGTCCCGAGTCACCGCAGTCCCTGGATCGCTGGTGCAGACCCCAGCGGGCATGAGGTCTCCCTGCAGCAGTGGTAGGCTGTGGGAAGGAGAGGGCTGACATTCCGGCGGCTCCGTGCCTGTTTTGAGCCAGCCCACGAAGCACAAAGAGGCTGTCGCCAAGATTGACTAACGCCCTTAGTCCTCCTCCTGGAAGTGGCGCTGGGTGTTTCCTTCAAGGAGGCTCACAGTAAGAATTCCCAATGGAAGGGGGTGAACCTCTCAAGCCGAGAGACATCAAAAATATATTTTGGGATAATGATGATGAGCAGTCATCATTTTCAGGATTTTTCACACAGATTTTGCGCTCTGCTCCTGGATGGTGAGAATGTCACAAATCGACTGTTTCATCAGGTAGATAAGAAAAGGTCCCACAGAGACTTTACAGGCAATGACTTGACTTACTCAAAAATACAGAGCCAAATCCTTCAATCTTTGTCTTTTTCAACTCGGTTCCCAATTATCCTGACTAAATATTTAAAGAAATCAGGTTGGATAAATGGTTCCTCATTCATTGATCTGTTGTTTCTGGATCGGTTTCTCCACTTGGACGGGTGTCATGGAAATCCACTGAAATGAACTGAAGAGTTTCCTATAGTCGCTTGCCATGACAAAGTGCTGTGTTGCAGAATATGGTAATTGGATTATAAAGCATAAGGAAATGCACTAAAATCAACAGGCTAATCAAGCCATCCCTGCAAAATCCCATGGAGAAGCAGCAAAGTACAGATAAGTTTGTGTCCCATTTGCCTGGTTTTATTTATTTCTTTTTCCTTTTAACTTTTTAACAAGAACAACAAATTCTCCTTAGCAATAGGACTTCAAAACTCTTTGTCTGACTCTCTTTAAGACACCCTTTGTCCTAGTCTAAGTTACCCTAAATACCAAATAGAAATTGTAGTTTTACTAGTTTATTTAAAGATAAAAAACCCAACCCTCCAGTGAGACCATGTATTTTACAGAAGCAGGTCTTTCATTTTAGCTAGCAGGGTCATCAGCCCAACTCCAGCTGCTCAGTCAAGCCTTTGTTTTCCCTGAAGAACTATTACGTGATAGTTGCAATTTACCTAAAATATATTTCAAGTAACGTTTTTACGGAGGTTTACTGATAAAACTACAAACATTTGAAAGTATCTGGGAAATTAACACCGACCAGGAGCTTTCTGGGCTGTATGTCTTTTATGAGATTGGGTGATCTTTCTGCTTATTGCTCTGTAGGCTCTGTGACATCCTCCATCTCACAAGTTTGGGATTTTGATGAACTCTCTTAGGACAGCAGTGTATGTATTACTGCCACCAGCGAATACACTCTTTCGTTACAAAGGGTATCAGCTGGTGCTGAAGATGTGGAGATGATCCGTGCGCGGAGTGCGTAACGTTAAGCAGGCGGCTGTGGTTGGATGTGAGGTACCCGGCATCCTTGCAGCGCTCCTTCCCCCATCACAGGCTCCCTGCGGCTTTGCTTTTATCAGCCCCAGGCGGATGATTGTTGCCCTCCCGTGCGTGTGTCTGTGTCTCAGTATTGATGAGGCTTTCCAAAATGCAGTGGGGACTTTCACTGCTTGGGTAAAATAGCGCCGGCTTCCCATAAACTTTGTAATTGGCTTTTATTGATAGCTTCCCATCATTTCATCAGATGCAGGCTAAAGTGGTGTACAGCCACACTCAGCATCAGCACTTATGGCAGTTAAGGAGATTGATTAACATTCATAAGAAAAGAAGAGGAGCTTCAAATAAGGAATAAAACAAATGCTTAATCCTTTGGCCCAGATGGCTTTTGGCATGGAAGATCAAAATGTGGATCTTCTCTAAAAACAGAACCCCCTTATCTTCCTTCCGACAAAGAAATATGACCCAGTTCCAGCCATAAAAACGCTCTGTCTGTTCAGGTTGGTACCTGTAGCGTGACTCAGGATTTTGGACCTTGAGCCAGTCGCAGCCTGGGGGATGCTGAGAGCTGCTGAGCGATGGGAGTTTCGCTGGCGGGAGATAGATCTCTGTGTCCTCAGTGTCAGTGAACATGACCGTGCCTGCTCGGCTGCCCGCGTGCCGGTGTCGGTACTTCATTTCAAGGCGCGAGTCTTTAAAAGGGAGCCCCGTGTTAACACAGCGGTATGGCTACGGGCTGTCTCTTGCAAGGTTTTGCAGGCAATTTTGAATTTGCTTCGCTCGATACTGTGCGCCAGTGGAAGCCACAATTAGAGCAGGCTTGAGTTATTAAAACCTCAGGGCGCATTCATATCTGCCTCAGGAGGTGGAGGTAATCTACTCTTCTTTATCAAAAAGGCGCTGGAAGGCCGTAGCTATGGCTCCGAGTTCCCCACAGCTCAGCTTCTTGCAAATCTCCATAGTGCCTGCAGGAAAGAGAAATTTCACAACTAGTTAAATATAGAGGATACCTACAAATGTAGCCCAGTTACCTCTCTCATTGTAGGTGCTTTAAACCAAGAGAAAGTGGCAATGAAGTCTTCACACTCTCTTTAATTATAGCAGCCTTTATATAACAGTGTCAGATAAATGTGTTTTAGAATAGGTGGCACCTCACTTCCTCCAGAAGAACTGTCAAATTAGACCCTACCAGACTAATTTATTACTTGAAATTCAAAGAATTAAAGCATGCCATCCAGCAGTCTCTTCGAATAAAACCTTTAAATGCGAAGAATCCTCTGTGCCGTGACATATCCTGAAGAGCACAATGCTTCCTTCTTTAGAAACAGAAATACATACTATTCATCGGATGGCTTCGAGACCCGCCAAATGACACAAATGTCATCCAGTTCTCATTGCTCATGCGATGTTGGGAAACAGGGTTAGTGGGGATCTCAGGAGGTTATCCTATTCCTACCTCCACCCCAAGGCAGAAGCTGTCGTTACTGAACCAGATGCTTATCTAATCTACATTATAAAACAGAGGAGGGGAGAGAGAGAGAGAGGAAGAAATAGCTTTAGAGGGAGAAGGGGTAAGCAATTGGGCTATGCCAAATAACTTAGAAGAGTGAGGAACTGGACTTCTTCCAACTGATGGAAGCAAGTTCTGCCTTAGGTGGATTGCTGGAGAATGCTGACGGTCCTTTTCCTTTCTGTTAATGAAATATATACTTGGGCTGTTCTGCTGATTTCAACAAGAGCAGCATTATATGAGGAAGAGCAATTTTCTTCAACAGGTCCCGGAATTCAGGCAACGGAAGGTAAAAACCAGTGCTTGTTTCCTGTGAAGTATGGTGATAAAGGACTGTGGGTTTTGGAGTCTTGTGTGTGCTTAAAACTGCTGGAAGGGGCAGGTTCGGATCCAAATGTGCTATTAATGTAACCCCTAATGCTTTTTGTTAATATGTCCTCACCTGCTGCGGGGCTACTGTCTCGTTACCCCTAATTGATGGTCAAGAGTCCAGGATCATAACCTTGCTGTCAGAGCAGGAAGGGGCCGTAAGGAACTTCTCACCTCCTTCAACTCAGTTGCTATTTGGCTTTTGTTGCTGCAGGATTCATATTCCCGTCGATCCTTCTCTCCTCCACAGTAGCAGGAAAAAAGGCATGGAGGCCTGCGATCCCGCTGCACGACTCGCAGTGAGTTAGCAACAGTGAAATCCCAGGTGAAAGTGAAATTTGCTCAAGTACGAAAAGGAGAGAACTTGCTGACTTACATTCTGGCTTTGCGCACTGCAGTGCTGAGGCATTTCCTTGACTTGGCAATCTAGTTACTGCGCATTTATTCAAATAGCACTTTAGTGTGTTTATGCAAATAGTTCGTTGCTACATCTCCTAAAAGAACCATACAAGTGCTGTCATTTGATTGTGTAATCGTTAGATTGGGCTTTAAATAAAATTTCCTATGGTTCTGTACAAAATTCGTGCCCTGGGAAAAAAAAAACCGGTATCCCCACATTTAGATCGCTCAGAAATGACTGAATAATTGATATTCAGGAATATATGGATGCATGTCTCAAAGAAACTTCCTTTGTACTTCAGAAAGGGTTGGCTTTAATAAAAAAGGAGAATATGAATAATCTCTAGTGGGATCACAGGAAGCCAAGTATTTCAGAGGTGTGTGGGATGCTCAAAATACTGACTTCCGATTCTTTCTCTAACCCCACTCCCTGATCGGGTGCAATAAAATCTTGGCTTTAATGTTAATGCTGGCTCAAAATTCCAGGAACAGCTTAATTATCATTGGGCCGAGTCTCTTATGTGGCCCCTAACTTCAGGAAGAAATCTTTCTTTGGAATAATTCCTGGGTTTCCTTGTGTGGTTCCCATTTCTGCTCAGGAAGAGTGTTTGGTAGGTAGCGTTTGAGGGCAGGCATAGTTAATCATTGTTATTTGCTCTTGTTTTACGCAGAATTTCTATATATTGCATTTGTTTGAGGCCAGAAGAAAACGTGTAAGTCCGTTTTACGTCCTCAGTGAGTTATTGGCTGTTAGAAATCTTGCAAGACTCTTTCCCAAGGCTAATATTACCTTAGGTAGCCACGTGGAAACAGCAGCCATAGGTAGTGCTGTCTTAAGGGACATGTTCTCCGAGCCCAAGATTAAAAGGAAGCAGAGAAGAACAGTTTCCTCCATGTAACGGGTCAGAGACCAGAGACTTTGAGCCCGTTGCGATTGTACTACAGTATGTGTTTGCCTGTGTGCGGCTGCTCAGCGCACAGATGATCCAACGTGCCTGAAGTACGTGCCCAGAGACTCCTGGGCTCCCTGAACAGCCCTGCTGGGGAAGGAAGGGTTGCCGTTAACAAGGAACGGAGTGATGAGTTTCTCTCCATGAGATCGCTTTCGCTGTGGCTGCTGCCGAGGGTGGGAAGGGAACAAGACTGACTGGAGTTTACCTGCTAGCTGCTGTTTCCCATTCTGCTCCAAGCACACTTTTTTGGCAAGGCTGTCCTTTTAACTTCAGACTTCTTATGAAGCCGGTAAAAAGTCCTGAGAAGGAAGAGGCTTCTGACTACCCAGCAATAAAAATCCATGGCCCTTAAGGTGATTCCAAATGATACTTCCATTGTTAAGCCCCGTGAGCTCACATTATGCATCATCAGTGATGGGACAGCCTGGTTTTTGACAGACACATCGGGTAGGTCCTATAGAAACTGGATAGTTTTGTGGGGTTTTTTTGTTTACATCTCCTTCAAAATCCCCTGTGCCCTTGGGAACATGTCGGGTGGTCGGCTGAGGTCAAAGGATAATATACGCTCCCTGCATACAATATTGTGATAAATCCATGTGAAACTTCAGAGTCATCATCAGCGGATGGCAGTCCTCAGGGAGGAATATCCCACACGCTTAGAGAGATTGTGGCACACCGTTATGAAGTCCTATTACCAGTAGAGACCGGACTGCTTGAAAATGCCTGTTTTAAAGGGCGAAAGCTTAAAAAAACTCAGTTCAGCTCATCTACGCACCACACGTTTGCAGTGGGTCTCTCACAGCGATGCGTGCGCACACACAACCGCTGCCAGGTTTGGATGCCGGCTGCTGCGGTGTTAGCCGAGTGCCGACCCAAGGTGACAGCCACCAGGGTCCTTCTCTCTGGCCTGAGGCAGTGGAATTCCCTGCCTGGTAATAGCAGATCGTCTGTATTCTCTTTCAGAAGCAGGCGGGATGATTTTGATCTCTCGAAACCTTCAGTTAATGTGTGACCCTCATCTTTAGTGGAATTTGTGGAATAGTGGAATAACGAAAGGGTTATCAGGCATTGGAAGAGGCTGCCCAGGGAGGTGGTGGAATCGCCATCCCTGGAGGTATTTCAAAGCCGGGCAGACGTGGTGCTGAGGGACTTGGGTTAGGGGTGGCTTTGGCATAGGTTTATGGTTGGACTCGATGATCTTGAAGGTCTCTTCCAACCCAAATGATTCTATGATTTTTTATTTTTTTTATTTGTTAGAACCCCTTTTTTGGGAAGCTCACCTAAAAAAGACGAAGCTTTTGACTGTCCCTCCCATTTACTCTTTCCGGTTTGCCTGTGCTAAGCTACCCTGTAAGTTGAAACCAGAGAGATTTGACTTTTGAAAGCCGACAGAGATGACCAGTATATCCAGTGTAACACGGTGTCCCTCACTGTAAAACCGGGTAAAACACGCTTTTACTGAACAGTGCCCCGTACTCTAGCGGTCATGTATGGAGATACCTGCATGAATGACGTATGACAGCGGAATAGTGACGGCTTGTCACTGAACTGAATTTTGAGTTATTTTCCTTAGCCTGTATATCCTCCCCTCTGCAAAGCTTCCTTGCTCCCTGTTCCTGAGCCCTATGCAGCCTCCTGTTCCTTCAGAATATTTTCGGAGCCTGGTTACTTTTCAGACAGCTTCCCAACAGCTGGATGTCTTCCTCTCTCGTGTCAGCGTGCTACCTCTGTTGGTTTGTGTTGCGTGTTTCTTGGATAAATTACCTCATAATATTCAAAAGGCTTTTTGATTTAGAGTTTCTCTACGTTACAGGTATTTGTATTTTTGCATTTTAGGCACATGCCTGTGAAAAAACCTTATAAATACAAGAGTTCCTATATTTATTTGACTTGTTAATAATGTTCTCCCACTTAGACCATGAAAATGGGCATTAGCTGTGTACGCTGGGACTGACTGAGGTTTGCGCTGTCACGGGGGGGCAGTTTGGGTCTCCCCACGTCCCAGGCTGGAAGATGGGTAGGTGTACTGGGAGGGCAGGGGCAGGACCCTGTGCTGGTGGCCCCGGAGAGGCGCTGGGGGGGCAGCGCTGCCAGACCTGCCCCCAGCCCTTCACGCAAACTGGGGAGAGGTGACCTGAGGCTCCTCCAGGGGAATTCGGAGCCCCTACCCCGACAAAACAGCCCAAGCGCTGTATTTTAGGCACCTAAGCTAAATGCTTGAAGTAGGTTGTGCGACTGTCCCTTATGTTTAGACCTTTTTTCAAGTACAATCGCTGTTTAATGAGCTCTGTGTATTTTTATAGCATCTTTTAGGAGCCTTTCAAGTCGAGTCATTAAATATATATTTTTAATAACCTCTGTGTCTTAAAAGGACAGTGTGAAATGTAAGTACTGGAAATCAAATAGTGATTCCCCTGACATAAATTATTTCATTACAAATTTATGTGAAGTTCAGACATTTCTTTTTTTCCTTCTTGTGATTTCATGGCCTTTTTTTATTTTCAGCTGAAAAAATGATTCTGGTGTTCCACTTAAGAAATTCCTTCTAGTTTTAAACTTTAATAGTCTCCCACCAACAATGTGTTTATTTCTTTAAGTTTGTAACATCACAGATCTTTGAGGTGGGGAGGGGAAGGGACCTGCTCTGTAGCACGGGCCCTAAAAATTGATCCGTTGACTCCCGTATAGGGAGTTTAATGAGAAATTTAAAGGCAATCTTAGAAGCTGAAATCCTGCTCCATCTGAACAACCTTGCTCCAACCACCATGAAGTGTCCCAAAACATGCTGGCTGTGTCCTCCGGCTCCGATGTAACCGGAAGGATAACCCGCAGGAGGAGGAGGAGGAGCAGCCCAGCCTCCAGGGCTGAGAGGAAGGACCCAGTTAGCATCAGTGGTAGGAATGGGTTCCGTCATCTGAACAACCCTTCCACCGGGAGCGGTTTGACAAAAGCGCTGTCTGGTTTGAAACAGACCGCTGAAAAGCCATCAGAGATTCGTTATTAATTAACTACTTGTCGTGTTTTGTTTGTTGGGTTAACGTTGGCAATGAGCTTGTTGCACAGGGTGAGAGATGAAGCTGCTCTTGGTGGATCTCGTAGTCAGAACTCAATCCTGAAATACATTTCCAGAGACCTAAACTTGAACCACAAGATTCTTCTCTTGACCATCAGTGGGCCTGTGCTTCCTCTCCACGTGGAGGCACAAGCTCTTGCAAACCAGGAGGTTTTATGGGCATAAGCAAAGAACGCACGGGGAAGACAGGGCAAATAGTAAATTGGGAATAAGGCTTACCAAAATGTGGGGAATCTTTGATGCAATTTGTAAGAGATTATGAATATGGGGAGAATAATACCTTTGGCTTTGCTTCAGGTGTCTGTTGGACACTTCCCAAGTGATCAGTGGTAACTTTGCTTAAGCCTTTGAAGGAATAGTAGAGCAAAGCAAACGGAAAAGACAGGAAGTGTTTATGAACATAGAATCATAGGATCACTTGGGTTGGAAGAGACCTTCAAGATCATCCAGTCCAACCATAAACCTGTGCCAAACCCCCCCCTAACCCATGTCCCTCAGCACCACGTCTGCCCAGCTTTCAAATACCTCCAGGGACGGCGATTCCACCACCTCCCTGGGCAGCCTCTTCCAATGCTTGACAACCCTTTCAGTGAAGAAGTTTTTCCTAATCTCCAACCTAAACCTCCCCTGGCACAGCTTGAGGCCATTTCCTCTTGTCCTGTCGCTTGTTCCTTGGGAGAAGAGACTGACCCCACCTGGCTATAACCTCCTTTCAGGGAGTTGTAGAGAGTGAGAAGGTCTCCCCTCCCATGGTGGATCTGATTGCACTGATGAGGAGATTTAAAATAATTGGTTTAGTAATGATAGGAAGCAAATTGTAAATCGTTTCCCTGTAATTGCTTTTTGATTATTTGTTTACATCTTGACCCCGCCAGGCTATTCTTGAGCGTTCCACTCGCTCCCCTCGAGTCGTGGCGCTCTGGGAAGGACGCTGGAGCGCTCAGCGCTGAAGCAGGGCAGAGGGGAAGTCCAAGGGCAGGGAGCGAAGGGCTGGCGGCGCAGCTCGCTCCCTGCCTGCCGGACTCCCAGGGCCATTGCCGGACTCCGGGGGCCATTGCCGGACTCCGGGGGCCATTCCCTGCCCGCGGTTCCCTCCGGGTGGAAGGAGGAACACCCGGCCCTGGGCATCCCCAGAGGCGAAGCCTGGGGGCGCCCCTCACCCCACAGCAACAAGCACTTATTTGACAGGTGGAACCAGAAACTTCGGTGTTAGAGCTCCACTAGGACCTGGTTTAGAAATTTATTTCCTAATTCAGTTGCAATAAGGCCCAGACTTGTGATCTTTTCTTTGGCAGCGTTTAGGGGTTGGTTTGTTTCTTCCCAGGCCCTGGGGAGGAGGGGGGGGATGTGTCTCCTCAGAAACGGGCCGCTGTTCTCTGGGATCTTGAGGAAGTGAGGAAAGGAATAAATAAAGAAAGAAGCGCCGCGGTTGTCTCCCGCCCTCACCGCTCCCTGGGGCTCCCGGGCAGGAGGCGGCCGCGGGGCCGGCCCAGCGGCAGTTTGCCAGGCCCGCGGCCGGCCGCTGTGAGGCGGTTGCCTCGGCGGCGGCAGGGGGCAGCNGCAGCGCTGGGAGGGGAGGGCAGGCTCGGCCCCGCCGCCGCCGCCGCCGCCGCATAGGCCGCCGCCGCCGCTCGGGGTCCCCCCCCTTCCCCTTTTCCCCTCCCCCGCGGCGCCTCGCAGCGCCGGTTCCGCACCGAGAGAGGCGCCCGGCGTCAGCGGACCTCCATGTACGACAATTTGTACCTGCATGGATTTGAAGACTCGGAGGCGGTGAGTGCCGCGGCGGGGGTCCCGCACCCACTCACCCCCCTCACCTCAGGCTTTGTTCCTGGCGGTGGCGGCCACCCGAAACGCTCCTCCGTTGCATAATTTTGGGATTGGGGAGGCGGGGGGCAGAACAGTAGTGGGGGTCCCGGCAGAGCTCGCCCGCTCCCGCTTCCCGTTAGGTGCGTGAGCGGAGCAGGGAAAGCTGCTCATTACACAACGCTCGGTGCCTGTTTGCCAAAACAGCGGCAGAAGTTGCCCGGCTGCCATCTGTGTGGCGTGTCCGCCGGCCGGCCCGCAGCGTGGGCGCCTGTGGCGCGGCTGCACGGGGCGGCGAGGCAGGTGGCGGGGTGTCCAAGGCGTCACCGGCCGGACCGTGTCGTTATTGCCTAAAAGAAGCCGGGACAGGCTGGTGTCGTTCCTTGGGAGGCGATCTCCCCACCGCCTCCCCCCCAGCCTTGCTGGGAAGCCGGTGACATCCCTCACAAAATGGTTCTCTTCCAGCGCGGAGGCCCCCCGTTACCGCCGTCAGGGCTTGACGCCCCCAAGAAGCAGCGTTGGCGGCGGCCGTCCCAGCGGCGTTCCCTTCCAGCCGGAGCTGCGCGGGAGCCCCGTGGGGCAGAATTACTCCGGGCGAGGGAAACTGCCGGGATTGCCACGGCGATGAACGCGCCGTTCCATATTAAACAGGGATCTGTTACATAAGGCGTTGTGGCCGGCTTGTAAAATACACAGATTATAACATAAAATAGAGTGTACGTCAGTGCAGACGTATGTATCGTATGATGTGGTGTCCCCAGGAGGGTGGACAGGATCCTCTATCGCTTCAGATGAGGCTTTTTTCCTTGCCTGACAATGAGGTCGTATCGGTCTAGGGCTGGAAGCGTAATCGCTCTCTCTACGTGTTGCCTCACGTACCGGCAACTTGTTTTAGCATCCATTTATTTCGGAGGGAGAGGAATCACAACTGTGCAGAATTGAAATTAAATAATGCGGTGCACCATGTTGAGAGAAAACCCCGTGTATCTGAATCCTTTACAACTATGAATTCTTTCAAAACTGTGCTGCTTTGGGTCAATTTAGAAATTGCTGCCTTTTTAGCATGCATGTGTTAATTTCTGTTTGGTGTTTTCTCTCCCTGCTGCTTACAAGCTGCCATGCCAAGTGCATATGAGTGTGTTGGTTCCTTTAGGGATGTGTTTTGGGATCCAACTGGATGTTTCTGTAAACCAGGCATTTGTAAGGCAAAGCGTGAATTCTTGGGAACTGTTCTCAATCCTGAATCTGCCTGGTGCTGGTATAATGTCTTTCAGTGTAGTATAAATACACTCTTAAGAAGACAACTTAAAAGTACAGTAGCATGGCTTAGAAGGCTAATTTGCTGGATAGTGGTTGCTGTAGAAGAAATGTTTTATCTATAAAAGCCAGATTTTAAAGTTTACTAGAGAACACAGATAAATGTCTAGTGAGATTCAAGGGTGCTTCTGAGATGCTTAATGCCATGTATTTCACTAAAGCCCCGATGATTTCTTCCAGGAACATTATTTGGGAAAAGCAGTTAAAGCAGTTTTAATGGCAGCAGCAGAGCAGAGACCTGCCTGTCACACAAACATCTCTGTTAGGATTTGTACTGTAAGAATCGCGTTAGTAACAGAAGAGAGGAACTAGGTCTTTGGCCATCTGCTTTGAAGGCCTGGGGTGAGAAGGTGTTTCCAGGTTCCTGAATACTCTCTTAACAAGTTCATGATAATGCTGTGGACAGCTTTTGTAATTTTACAGTCTCTCAGTGCTTGGGAATGTTTTTGATGGACTTAACTTCTGTAATCTTGGGAACATGTGAGAATCTCAGCTTTCATTAATTAAAAAAACCCACCCAAAACCAAATCACCAAGCCCTAAAAGCAATCTAGCTCTCATAGTCATAGGGCACAGCTAGAGGCTGTAAACCCCAAAGGCTCAGACACGAAGTAGATAGAATTCCCCAAGTGTCTGTTTGCTTTATGCTCCTGAACCACTTGCTTAAAACATTATACCTTATTATTATTTTGAATTCTGACTCATGAATTGAAAATGCCTGCTGAGACAATATTCTGGCAAACAGGTAGCTTGATGGGTCATATGAGTATTACTTTCAAGCCAAAGAGAGCCAACGTAATAGAATTAATATAGTGAAAAACAAATCAAGGGTAGAATGCTGGTTTCCTGCGGCTAAGAGAAAACAACTGCGAGCGTGGAAAGATTAAAGAAAAGGCCTCTGTATTGTTCTGGTTTTTAGGACCTGGAAGGCTTAGCCCAGATGTTATGCAGCCAGTGAACTGAAGGAGCTACGAGCATGTATATACTCTACGTGCTCTTTCATTCCCTGAAGCACAGGGAGATGTGATCGAGGACTTGTGCTACTTGCAATGCTTCTAGCATAAAATAAACCCCATCAAGATGAGTCATTCTGGTACAGTAACATCTTCCTAAAGCAGGCATTTGCCCTTATAAAACCCATATAGCCTAATATTCATGGCAGGAGATAAGAGCTAACAAATTAGTGTATTTTTTACCCCAGTTTTCACCATTTTGCACATGGACCGTGTTCACTCTGCGTTTTCTCTATAACCTCTACAACTCCCTGAAAGGAGGTTATAGCCAGGTGGGGTCAGTCTCTTCTCCCAAGGAACAAGCGACAGGACAAGAGGACATGGCCTCAAGTTGTGCCAGGGGAGGTTTAGGTTAGAGATTAGGAAAAACTTCTTTACGGAAAGGGTTGTCAAGCATTGGAAGAGGCTGCCCAGGGAGGTGGTGGAATCGCCGTCCCTGGAGGTATTTAAAAGCCGGGCAGACGTGGTGCTGAGGGACATGGGTTAGGGGTGGGTTTGGCACAGGTTTATGGTTGGACTGGATGATCTTGAAGGTCTCTTCCAACCCAAGTGATTCTGTGATTCTCTGAAGGAAATCCTGGTGCGTGTCTGAAGCCGTGGAACACTGTTGCAGACCTGGTGGACTAGCAGCGTTCACTCGGAAGGTCTGTCTCAGCCTCCAGCTTGGAAGGCAGCCGCTCCAGAGTGAGCCTAAGTGTGCGGCTGCCGAGCGTGCTTTAGGTGCTCTCCCAGGCAGGATCTCTGCGGAGATGCGGTGGGAGCTAAAGCTGTGCCTTGCTCTACTGGTAGGGCCAAAACAAACGTACGCTCACCCTCCTGTCTCGGGGTTTGTCCCTGCAGTGGGAAGAGAGTAGCTGGTGGGCTGGGTTTATCGCGGCGGATCTGTTCCTTGTGGCCGAAAGCAGAGAGAAGAGCAGCGGTTGTGATAAGGGTTAACCATTGTCGGTCTTCGGTGGACTGAGAGATGGCTGTTGCTGGGTGCCTCTGAACTGCTCCAAGCTAACCTGGGGGTATTGCAGTAAGAAATCGGCTGAATGGCACGGGGACTTCGAATAGCCGTGATGAGGTTTTTTTCAGTAATAAAACTGTACCCACTGTATGTCCTGTGTGTACCTATCCGAGTTCAGTCGGCATCGGAGGAGAAGGGACAAGGATCAGTGTCCCTTTGCCTGTGTAAGCATGGCACTTGCACAGAGTAAACCTGCTCGCTTTTGGCAAGGTGCTATAAAATCACACCAGCTAAAGATAGGGAAGCTGAGGTATGTACTGAATTTATATCTAGTCTCTGCTGTTAAATAATACATAGATTAAGTGGTCAGAGAACACTCTAGGAAAAGTGTGCAGGTTAAATTTTCCTGTTAAAACCAGGAACGAACAGACGTTTTTAAACAGTGAGCAGATATACAGATGACTTTTGTAAGTGAAGCTGTTATTATAGCGTGTTTGTACGTGTGCATTTATATAAAATCTATGCAAAAATACATATTTTTATGTATACATAAAGAAATGGGTTGAGTGTGTGCAATCCATTACCAGCTGTGATGATTAATGTGAAGTAGATGATGCACTAGCTAGTGCGAGGCTTTTTGGAGTGGGAAAATTACACTGCTGAAGCTGAAAAAAACCTACCAGTGATCGTAGACAAAAAATAGTTGCCACGTTGAAGAAAAGAGGTGCAGAGAGATGGAAGCAAACAACTTTTGCAGGCACAAGTGCCCTGGAACGAATGCAGAATGTGCAGGCTTTCAGGTGATGGAAGGTGCATGACCATGGAGAGAAGCATCTTCCCAGTGAAGATTTTTGCGTTGTTTGTTGCCCTCCCCTGTGATTTTGGGTTTTGGGGGGCTTTTTTAGTGCTTTGGGTAGTTCTAAATAGGGTCATGGTTTTTGGGAATGAAAGCTTGTTTGCCTTGTAGGGAAGTACGTCTCACGTTCTTGATAACAACGGGATAGGATGGAAAACTCCATTGGCACAGGGAGCTTAAAATGGTGAGGTCCATTGGGTAAGCAGGTGGTGCTGGTCTGCTGTCACAGCTGTGAACTAATGGGTGTGTGTCTGTTTATGCCGGGGAAGGGTCTGAATGCTGCTCGATACGTCATTCCAGAAATTCCCAGTGCTCTCTGGATTCAATAAAGACTCCATCTTTTTCAGAAATAAGTTGCAATGAAACCTGCCCGTAAGACGTTGCATTTTCTATGAAATTGCATTTTCCATTAAAACAGCGTTGCGTTGAAAAATTGTCTCCAGGAGTTAGCAACAAGTACCCTCTAATGCAGAGTCCTTCCCAGCCCCAGCAAATGGTCAGGAATGACAGCGGCTGCAAGTGAGCGACCCTGTCTGCACCTGCAGAACTATCAGACCAGTCCCTTTTTAGTTGGTTGTTTGTATTTATACCTCCAAAGCCCTCATTTCACAGCAACACCTGGGCATGTGGAATGGCTTTCCTCACTCCTCACGGGGTGCAAGTTTAACGTTTGTCAACACGTGAGAGGCTTTATCTTGCGCACTCGAACCAGTCGTCAGGGCTGTTGGCAGTAGCTGCCTTTGGAGAGGGGCTTATTTCAGCTCGATTTGGCATCGGGCGAAAGAGCAGAGAGCGAGCGAGGGGTGGGCTGGCCTGGGGCTGGCAAGGGGGTGCTGTGGGCAGGGTGGGAGCCGGCTTGGGTGAGCAGCGCCTCTCGCCTGGCGGCGGTGGGGAGGGGGCTGCGCAGCGTCACCCTCGGCAGGGGCCGGTGACAGCCTGCGGCGCTCCCTCCGCGTGCCTTTCTGCTTCGTAACGCCAGTGTTCCCCGTTCAGGTCATCTTCTTCCTCCTTGTCTTCAAGTCATTTAAGATGGCATTTAATTTATGCCTTCGTCTTCTGCCTGTCTTTTTGGTAGGGAAGTTCCTGTTTAAATATTGATTGGATTTCCGTGTGGGACCTCTCTGATCTCTAAAGGAGGAGGAAAGCTGGTCTTTGCTTGCCCTACACATCTCTATTGCGGTGGGTCTTTTTGTTAACTGCGTTTGCCTATTTGTGTTTTCTCCAGCACAATTTCTATAGCCAAAACTGCATAAGCACCTTCTTTTCTTGACTTCTCAGCCTTTTGGCCGGCATCTAACCCTGCTTTGGTTTCCCTCAGGCTCTTCTCATCCCCGCATCCACAGCCTGCCTTCCGCTGCTGATGCTAGCGGGGGCTCTCAGCACACCAGCGAGCCAGGGCTTTTTCTTTGCTGGTTTGTAAGCCAGGATGAAGTGCTTCAATCAAAAGTACTGTGCGAGTTCAAACTGTATCGCCAAGAATTAGACAAACACTTTCAGCGGGATTCGTGCCCAGAGCCACAAAAGCATTTTAGATTCCGAAAAGTCCTTTGGTGTTTATAGGAACTAAGCACTGGTGAGGCTGACCCTGGTAGCTGATGTTGGGAAGTTGCCATTAGGAGGGCAGTGAGAAGGGCTGTGTGTGCAGGTGCCTGGAATACGTAGCAGTGTCTACAGCCCTGGCACATCAGGGGGGTAGCGGGATTTGGGAAGTTGTGGCAGTGCAATGCACGGCATATCATTACGGCATACAGCATTATCGTCCTGGCAGTACGGGTGGTCATAGGGCTGAGCTTCGTCTGCAGCATTAATGGCTTTAGGTCATGCGTTAGGGTAGAGAGCTCCGCGTGGAGTCACGCCAGCGTTTTGTTAAGCACCGGCACAAATTGTGGTATTACCTCAACTTGGTGACATCGTGTGTACGCTGCAGAAGCCAGGAAGGAGACTGCTGTGATGCAGGGCAGTAGCACTGGGCAGTCGTTCTGCTATGCGACAGTTTGATGTGACATCTGTGTAAAACCCACGCTGATCTGGAGGTCTTGCCTCCAGTTATTGCATACAGCTCTTGAGAGAGCATTGTTGAGAGTTCTTAGGAAAGAGGTGATGGGAATAGTAGGAAAACACGTTTTATTCACCATGCAAATGTTCAGTGTTGTGTACTCAAGTCCCTGTCTCCAGTGCAGTGAATTACTCCTCACACCGGTCATTCCTTCCGTTGCTAGTGTACGCTTTTTCTCATGGCGACTGAGACAAGATCTGGATGCTGCTCCAGTAGAAAAACTTGATTATAGAAACACAAACCTTGGTAGGGAAGTTCATATTCAAATAGCAGTCAAGTTTCTGTATGGTACCTCTCTGAAGAAGGAAAGGTGGTCTTTGCTTGCTCAATAGATATTCTCAGTTGTCAGATTGAGAATAAGAAATAAACAAAATGTGTATTTAGAAGTGTTTTTCATCCTGTCTCTGGTGATTATACTACAAAACTCTTCCAGTTAGTGTAATTTTAGAGACTTGTTGCATTCCATTTACTGGTGACCTGTTCTGCAGTATTGCTCGCGGTAAGCGTGGATCCATGCGGAAGCTGCAGCCCAAAACATCCGGCCGCTCTTCACACAGCAAATATGTCTAAAGTGGCAGCTGGGGTATTTTGGTTTCTTACCCCTCTCACGGGAGAGGTGCCAGACAGGCTGTCCTGGGAAGGGGTGATGCCCGCAGAGCACAGACACCGGGGCCGCACTCGGAGCCATTCTCTTGCACTGTCTTTTGAAATTCATTCTCTGTGCCTGCAGAATTTGTCGTCTCCTTCTGCTATCCCAGAGCCAGTTACTGTAGTGAGTTTTGCAATACCTGATTTGTTTTATAGAACATCTTTGTATGTGCAGCTGAGACCAAGCAGAAGGCTTCACACAGCTGTCGAATAAACCCTGGGACTTTGAAGGGGGTTAGAAGGGTGTCAGTGATTACAGGGTGCATCATTTTCACAGGTCCCGTCTGAAATTTTCAAGCTGAAGATTGAAAGTGGCTTGATGGATTTTGTAGGCAGGGATGAAGACTGCTAGTGAGAGTCAAGGCATTTTTCTTTTTTTCAGCTTGCTTGCCAGCAGGATTCTCAGTGGAAAGCCTGGTGATACACACTCTCTTTGCAGTGTGCAGGGGAGTTTTCATGCTTGCAAAATTTTTACTTGGTTTATAGGTAAAATTAATTGTAGGGTAAGACTGCACAGGGAACATGCAGACAGTCTGCGAGACGTTGAGCTTTCCTCGTGGTTGGTGACGTGAAGGGAAGTGAGATGAAGATGGCTGAAGTCAACCTTTGGGAGGTCTGCTTTTATCAAACAGTGGGTGGGGGTCTCGTAAGACCCTGGGATGTGGGGCTGGCCATCAGTAGCAGGCAACTGGATTTCCTTTCCGATATTCCTCAGAGAGACCGTGGATGTGTATGGGAACTGAGAGAACGGTGCTTGCAGTTCTGTTCGTTTGTTGATGATGCTCAGCTTCCCTTCAAGCGCAGCTGTTCTTTGTTTCTCCATTTGAATTGGTGAAGTTTTCTCATGTTCAATCCAAAAAGGATGAGTAATGTCAGGACCTAGTCGTTCCAGGGTCGTTTGCCTAACTGCTACCAGTTGTCGACTTGCTCTTTGTTTATGGAGGATTTTTAGTTTCACGTGTGCACTAAAGTATGTCTCGACTGGGGATATATTTCATAATTTCTGATAAAAAGAGGTTATCTTCTGCCCATTAAGTCTTCTGAATTCTCATTGAGATTTGGCTTTTAGACGGTCAAAGCGTTTGTGTGTTTTTGTCAGTTTCAAATCTGTTTTCATTTCCATTAGTTCTTAATAGATTCCCTCAACTAATGAATCATCATCTGCCTAACATTTTTCTTTTGTATAAAGAGCTGTCTGACAGGGGTTGGAAAGTCAACTTCTTTTCTAGTTTGGGGTTTGCTTGGGTGTTTTGGCTTAGGTTTTTCCTACTAAAATTTCCACGGTCCTAGGGCTTATACAACATGAGTTGTTCTTACCACATCTAATGTTACGTGCTCACGTGAACATGGTTTTCTGTCCGACTCAGATCCTCCGTTTGTTAACAGTAACGTTGTGATTGGATAGTATGGTAGTCAAATAAAACTTTCAGTAAGAATCATAAAGAATTTTTATAAATTACTACCTGCTGTTTCTCTAGAGGTACTTTTTCAGTGAAATACATTAAAATGTAAAAAATAAAACCAGCTTCAAGTTGTCTAAATGAAAGAAACATAACGAGGAGTAGCTAACTGTGTGTGTTTTCCAGTTCAACTGCACGGAAGAGCTCACCTGATTGGGATAGCGCGTGTTTGGTAATATGGTTTGTTCCTCTGAAGGACTGAGGTGTGTGATTAACTATGGCTTTACTCCTGCTTTCGCATTCTTTCTGGTGAGCTCTCGAATGACTGTGGAGCATAGCTGAAATGACAAGGGCTTCTCACAAAAGTGCTGATCCTGGATTGCAGATTGCTTTAAAATTTCCCCAGTGCTTAAGAAAATGCCGCTGCTAGGAAGCGTGAACTGCTCTCCCTGGGCTCAAGGGCATCTGGGGGAAGACTGTGGCTCTTGGTGCCGAAGGAACACATCTTAGGAATAATAAATAACAAAGGGAGAAGCTTAACCTAGGATTTGTTGATGTCATGGCTTGCTTCCCTATCTCCCTAAAACATGTTCTGCCTGTGAGATAACTGAGCTGTTAGATGTTTTTCCATTGAGTGTGCATTTACAGAGAGAGTAGAGCCTGGTTTTGAAAATCAGCAACTTACACAAATGCAGATTACTTTACGAACAGGAAAAGCCTGACAACTGTTTGTGGTCATTTGGAATCCAGTAATTAATTTCAAAGTGTCATTTAGCTGGCTGAATGCTAAGTTCTGTAGGTATTGCAGGTGGTGTCAACGATTTGCTTGCAAACTTCTGTCAGATCCCGGGTTGTATTTTTCCACAGCGCTTTGTTGCCGGTTTTCATGCCAATGGTGAAATGTTTTCAGTTCTTGAGTCTCTCTTTTTGCCATGTCCCTTCCTTCTTTCCATGCCTTCACCATGTAATTAACATTCAGGTGCAGTGTGTTTGTGGGCATGGGGCACGGCGAGGAGGTTAACAGCCTGTTAGTAGGCATGGGCTGGCTTTGCCCAGGTACTTTCCCTCTCCGGAGGAGACGTCCGTCACTAGTGGGCACCTTGGCGCTCTCTCGTCACTCATGACACCTTTCAGGTCATGGAGCTGTGCGTGCCAAATGGATTTAGCTGCCTGCCCGTCACTCTGGCTGTAACATCATCTCTGGATGAAACTTCGGGAGCACGGCTTAGAGGGAACTTTTCACTGTTTGTTTCATAAACCAGAGAAAAAGGAGGTTGGACTGGAGCTCCTGCGCCCCGTTAAAGCTTACTGGCTCACATGCTGGAGCACTGGTTTGTGCCCATCTTTCTCTGTGTTACTTGGCATCAGAAGGGATTTCTCCTCTGGAAAAAGACAGGAGAGAGCAGTTCTTGAGGAGCGAGTGGAGACGTGGAGAGCTGGGTGGGTTATGGAGAGTGGTAGGCAGCGCAGTTTAGCGGGTGCGGAGTAACTTGGGGGCCTCCTCTTCCTTGCTCCTGCATCTTTCATTACCTTCCCTTCCTCCAGGGTTCTGGCTTTCCTTAACTTGGCTCGGTTCCTAACGTACTGGCTTGGAACAGATGATGGGTGTATGTCTATATATACACATACATATGTGTATATACATACATATGTATATATGGGGGGTTGGGCTCAGGAGGTCCCTTCCAACCTCAGCTCTTCTGTTCACTCTGAAAATACTTTCAGAGCAGAAAGGGAGGCAAGAAGCAGGGGAAGGTCTGTCCGACTGCAACTTCTGGTGCCTCTGTCTTGTGCCCACCTTATCTATCTTTGTCTACCCCATGGCACTGATCAGGAAAACTTGATTTTAGTTTGGAGGCTAACCTGTGTGTCCAGAGTCAGCCAAGCTTTTCCACCCAGCACAGAGAGCTGGAGGAAGCCTGATTTTGTGCCTGCACAACACAGGATGCGTTTTCTGTTTCTCTCTAAAGCCAGCCTTTGTGAGAAAGAGTTTTAGTGTTTTGAGGAAAGGGCTCAGGAGAAGCATTGGTGGGCTACAGGGTCTGCTCTGCTCCTCAGGGCTGTGAAGATTTTCGTTTTCACAGGGGCGTGAAAAAGCAAGAAAACCCTGGGGGAGGGGGACTAGGGGCTGCTCTGTTTTGTTATTTTTTTTTCCCTCTCCCTAAAAAGTCAGGTAGTACAAAGGCTATATAATTTACAGAGATGGAGCTATTTGGTTGTGCTGTTTCACCAGCATGGGGAATGCAGCCTGGGAGTGATTTGATTTATTACAGCAACATGGAAGAAATCATGAGGAAAAAATACTCCCTATCATCTTGCTGAGTACCGAAGTGGTGAAGTGTGTGTTTGAATGAGCTGCTAACACTTCATATAAAACTTCACAAGCCTTTCTATTTTGAGAGAATTCTGCGTATACCAAACACATTTTCTCTGTGAGTCCTCTCTTGCTTTTTTTTTTCCGTGCTGGGACATTTCCCTGCAAATCAACCTCACTGCTCAGCTCACTTGCGCTTCCTGCCCCCTCCTGTGGGCTGTTTGTCCTTGGTGCAATGGCATCACAGTTAGTGATTACATTATCATAAATGCTGTGTTTTCTGTGAAAATGTCTTGCTGTTGATGCTGTACTAGGTGCTCTTGGTGTCTATGAGGCTGGAGGATTTTTTTTAATAGCTGTGTTCATTATGGCCATAAATGAGCCCTTTGCACCTCTCGCCCCCTTGGGACAAGCCATAGGGTGAGGTGGCCAAGGCACCTTCCCCGTTCCCCCTTCCTGCTCACGGAGCTGGGTACAACCTGAAAAACTCTGGCCTGTTAGTTCAAACTAAGCTTTTTCAGAACTTTTCATCCTTTAATCTCTTATTGTAAGAACCCCGTGAATAAAATAATGTTTCTAGTGGTTACGCCCCTATTCTGCTTCTTTACAAATGTCTCCTTTCCAGGCAGGATTCTTGACGATATTTTTAAGCCATGTTCCTTCTGTGATTATTGTATCCCTGGAAGAACGTATTTTTTTGCCTGGGAAACTGATGGATTCAAACAAATCATTGGTCTCTGCTAAGATATATAGATCATGAGATGCCAGGATAAAATTTTATTTTTCAAAACAATCAGTGGTGATCTCATTGGGTTCTGCCAAAACAAGGCCCGGCGTCATTCTCGGGCAGAGATGTTTCAGTTATGACCAATGCAAAGAAAACCTCACCAAGGAAGAAATCCAGTGGCAGCTAGCCCTGCCACAAAGTCAGCAGAGGCTGCTCCTCTGCGAGACCCGGCAGCAGCTCCTGGCACCAAAGGCTCTGTCCCAAATGGTACCATGAAAGCTCAAGAATAAAGCTGCCGCACTCCAGGAACGACAGATGCTGCAGAAATACGTCTCCAGATGACACCAAACTAGAAAAGGAAGTACCCGTGATTCAGCAGGCTACGATGTACTCATCCTGCCTCCACCAAGGCAGTCCTGGCTGTCGACTCAAGCTCGATTCATCAAAGGTTTGTCCAGTGTGGGAATGTGACTAAGCTACGGGCGTGAGCATGATCTGAAGCATCGATTGGGATTGTCCTGCTTCCAGCTAGCTCCTGGTGTACACTGCCCTGCTGGGGAGCAGAAACCTGGCTGCAGCTGCTGCTGGCCACGGACCTGCCTGAGGCGTCAGCTGCTCTGGTGGGTCTGGTGCTGGGACCAGTGTACAGAGGCTTAGACCCTCTCCTGTGGTATTCCAGTTCAGGCTTTGAGAACTGGGCTTCACACATGCTGAAAAAAGTCTCAGCCCCTGGGAAAAAGGCCTCTCCATCACTCTTTGCATGCCTCAATACCAGAACGAGCCAGCTCTGGAGGACATGTGAGCTCCCTTACTGGTGAGGATCTCTCTGTCCTGCTGAATGCCACTCGCACCCCCACTCTAGGACTGTACAGTATTTCAGGATTTCATGGCAAAGACTGCCAAGACCTGGAGGTGGGACATGACGGGTTCCTAAGATGCCTCCCAGCCAGCCAGGACTACCTTGCGGGCTAATGGAAGACTGGTTGACCTAGCCAGAAGCCAGCAAGTGGCAAGCACTAGCTGCTGCCAGTCGGTGCCGGAAGAGAGTTGATGAGTGCGTACGTGATAGTCTCTTTACCCTTCAGATGTTGTGACCAACTTTGTGCATCTCAGGGTTTTTTTTTTCTTGCAAAGTTCCTGTCAGAGCTGCTTAGCAGAGGCGGGCCCCTGGTGTCCACGTAGCTGTGGGTGGGTGTGGGCCGGTGGCAGGCTCACCTCACGGGGGCTGCTCTTCTTCAACATTACCTTATCAATACACAATTGTAATAAAGTGTACTTACTGCAGTGTCTGTGTAAAAAAAGAAAACCAGGCACAATTATTTCTAACTGTATTTGTTTTCAGTGTTTCTGACAAGATACGAGAAGTAGCTTTATCCCCATGGTAGCCCTTATTCTAGTTAAATATTCTCAAAACCTTTTTGGCATAGGTTTATGGTTGGACTCAATGATCTTGAAGGTCTCTTCCAACCCAAGGGATTGGATTGGATTGGATTCTATTCTATCCTATTCTATGCGCCCCATGAAACAGGAATATTGGAACTTTGCACTTTTTATCAAGTTCTTATTGGAAAATGAACAGGATATTGACAGATGGAAAACCAGTCAAATGAATTACACTTTGCCTCCCTACATTTTTCCATGCTAATTTTAGTTTTCTGTTATTTTTTACTTAGTGTCCTAAGGAGTGGAGTGGTAGGAAGTGTTTTACTATATTGCTGAATAGCTATTGTGTTCCACCCTAGAGTGGATTCATTTCAGGAACGCGTTAAGTAATCTTTCCCTTTAATAGATTAGGTCTAGTATATGTAAACATACAGTATGAGTGGGAGTGTAAGAGAGGAAAAGAGTCACAGACTGGAATATTTCCTGTTATACATTTAAAATTCATAGCGTGGCGGTGGATAGATAGAAGCTGTTTTGCTGAACGGAATTAAGAAGTTGACTTAGGCTTTGAAACTTGCCATTGAATGTCATTTCTAGTGCTGATGCTGCCACTAGTTGTAATTGCGCTGAAGACATTTTCTCTGTTATAATATTTAAAGAACCTTGTTAAATTTTTAGCTCCACCACTCTGTTCTGAATACATCACATACGAGTGTTTCCTTTTTGTTGGCTTAGAATCAGATTTGTAGCTTTCCATTTCATTGTAAAACCCTTCCATCTGATTTTTAAGAGAGGGATATCCCCATGCTACCCCTCTGGCTCCTGCAGTTACTGTATAGGCTTAGGTTGTGCAGGAATTTGTACGCGGGGTTTTGAGTGATGTAGCCCGCAGCCCCTGAGAAAACAATTTCCCCGGTACTGGTCTGTCTCTGTCCTTGATGTGTCTGGCTATTCCTCTCGTTCTTTCTGAGCCTCTCCTTTTCCAGTATTGTTTTTTGAGAAGGGGACGTTGAAGCTGGTGCTGTAGGTACTCTGCAGATGAAACTGCCCCAGCATGGGAGAAGTGCTCAATTCACAGCTTTGAATTTACATATATTTCATCATCCGTCATGTGTAAAGCGCTGTGTGTCATGGAAGAGGTTTTCTGCCTCCCAGGGACTGCACTATATGTACATTTGGAAGATGGTGGGGTGGGGGAAAACAGAAGAGTTTGCATACTACTGAAAAAACCACTTGCCAAATCTGTTGTTACTAGCTGAGAGTGGTCCAGAAAACGATTACTAATCAAATATTTCCTTGTGTGTAGAGTTCCAGGTTCAAAATACTCAGGTTGCTCCTTAGCCAGTGGGTTTGTATGTTTTAAGACCATAACGTCTGGAGTCTTTGACTACATCAGGCCAAGCGTGTCCCTGGTGTTGGCCGAGTTTTCAAGTTCTAGACATGATATCCAAGGGATGATTGTGACAGTCATTTTAGTAGGTAATATGATCATACTGAAATCTGTCTCTAAGATGCTTGGATGCAGTGCACAAAAACATCATATTTCCATAGACTTTTTGTTGTCTGCAGGAGGAAGCTTCTCTTTGTAAGGTTTTTATTCTGGTTCTCTGCATGCAAGTGATATCCACTATGTTCAAAGGAATGTAACTTTGCACACATATTTTGTGTCTTCCTTCATAAGCAAGAATTTAATTTATAAAAGACACGCGAGATGTGTTTGGCAGCAGAATTGAATATTTTACATTCCTCAACAACAACAGGAAGTTAATAAAGCTAGGCTACCTTTATTCTGCACGGTCTGATCTCTTACAGATAAAGAAATCCTAGTCTGTATCCTCAGAATAACAACAACAACGATGTAAATAAATAAAAACACTGCAATGTTGTTTTGCTGAAAACTGATCGGTGAGGAGGTGTGCGCGAAGTCGTTGCAGCCTGCTTTTCAGGCTGATTTTGCTGAACATTTTCAAACCTATCTGGCCTGAATAGAGATTATACGTGCTCATTAACTCTGAAATTTGGGGCCAGATCTGAACTGAAGGATAAAATCAGAATGGGAGCCTAGATTTTGAGCCTAGATTTCAGTGAAGCCAGACTAATGTATCTCAGGGAAGTGCAGCCCAAAAGTCCTGATGCCTGCTCATCTCTTCCAGCCGTTAACTAATTCCTGCCTTTGGTTGTAGTGCCTCTTAACCCAACTGCGGTTGCTGCATTGCTTAGAAAAAAAACCCAAAAGCTTCTTCTCAGCAGCTGGAAGATTAACCAGCTTTCCCCCATGAAACCGTTTCAGGAAGGAAATCAGCAAAGTGGTTTCCCAAGTGGCCGCCTGCCTGGCCGGGAACATGCTGCAGTCTCTGGAGATCGTGAAGGCGTTTCGGATTATTTTTTTTTTCTTTCGTTTTATTTTGCTCCTTTCTGCTAGAGCAAGTTCCTCTCTGCCTGTGCTCTGAATTGCATCCATGCTGCTGACAGAGAGCCTGGCTGCGAGAGGTTTTGCCCGAGGGGAGCTGCGGCTGCCAGGAGGAACAAACTGGATCCAGCTTTTCTCTGTTTTTCTCTCTTTTGGCAGCTGCTGCTGTCATTCCTCCCGTCACATCGCAGGGAGCTGACTGAGACGGGCAGTTGACCACCTCACCGGTTGCTGCTTTAGGATGATGGAGCGGAAGGAAAGCAGTCACTCCTCCCTAAGGCTCAGTGCTTTTTCTCCTCTTACTTATTTGGTACCTCTTACTAATTTGGTAATTTATTTGTATTTCAGTGGCTCGCACAGCTCTTTTCCGAGATTGAGATTGGCATAAGAGCTGCAGTATAGAACCACAGAACGGTTTGGGTTGGAAGGGAAGTTAAAGACCATCTAGTCCGCACCTTCCCACCGGACCAGGCCACTGGAAGAGCGGTGTAGAGGCACAGGGAGGTATGGAAAGGGCTGTGCTAGGGCACCAGCACCGCAATGCCGGAGCCATACAAAGGTCAGCAAGGAACAGCTTGAGCCCTGGCTGTGTCTGCGGTGACAGTGTGCTCGCCCTGCAGTTCCCTGCCCACAGCCTGCCCTGAAAAGATGCGCAGTGGAGTAGGAACTCCACAGGAGCCCAGGACTTCCAGGCCCTGGAGAGGCTGTATGTGAAACAGCCTCCAAGGGGGAAGAGTCTGGGATTTTGTAGTTTTCACTCTGCTTGTGTGTTGCTGGTGCAGCTGAGTAAAAATGCTGCTTTAGGAGATGGCTCTGAGCAGAAGGGTGATGGTAAATCCTTGGCTCGCCTTGGAAGGTGAGCCTGGGTGCCCCCCGTGGAGGTGCTCGGCTCCTCCGCGCAGACACGAAGGCGCAGCCGGCGCTGGCTGGGGCTGTGGTGCCCGCACAGGGGACGGAGCAGGCGCAGTGCCACCTCCCTGGCCATGTTTCGGAAGGGCTTGGCTGCGTGTACTGCTCGCGATTCTGTAAGGGCGAGGGGGAGCTGGGGCGTGCGTGGGCTCTGCCACCCCCAGTTGCCACTGGCAGTCTCCTTTTCCGAAGACGGGGCTGTGCTGGCTCGTCCCTTCGGCGGGGGAGGCTCATCCGTTCTGCAGCTGAGCGGGCTGGAAGAGGTTGTTGGAGCGTGGCGCGAGGCCTCCTCCTCCTCCTCCCCCTGCGCTGCTCCTCCGAGCCGCTTGCTGTCTCCGCAGCCTTCCCACCTGCTGCCAAGCTGGGGAGGGAGATGCTGGGCGCAGGAGGAAGCACTGGTTTAACAACCCAGTACAGCGATGCAGTGCCCTCCGCACGGAGCTAATGGCACACCAGAGGATTTACAGAACGGACTTGGGGAGAACTCCTTAGTAATTGAATTCTCCTGCAGGTTTTGTGCTGCGCAAAGTAGGATATACATGGCAGCCGCTGCGGCTAAACACGGACCTGATCCCAGTGGATCAGGGTTTTCTGTTCAACCCTATAGCTTCCAGGGAGCGAGCTCTTGGCACGGAAAACGCTCTGCAAATGCACATAAGGAATGAAATAGGAAACATTTAGTTAATGATAAAATGCTCTAAAGAAAACGTGAGTTCAATACGTGCTTTTCCTTCCCTCCAGCAGCACGGGGCACTTGGGCTGGCAGTGAATTCTGGTGGAGCACGGCCATCTCTTGGTGACCTGTCTGCTGCAAGGGATGCCACGAGTGTGTGAATACTGGGATAAGCTATGCCTGAGTGTCTGTCCATCCCAAAATCCCTTCTGTTAGAGGAGGTAGCTCTGGGTATTGTTTATGTATGTGTTTAGATCACTATCGTTTTCATGACATCGAAATATTTTGTTCTAACAGCTGCAGTGTAAGTTGAGGGCTTGTCTGTCGGGCATGAGCAGTTTGTCTACCCAAGAATCAAGCTCTGGGGGTTTCACTTTGGTTACCTCAGGGCAGAAGGGGAACTTGGGAAGTTCCTAAAGTTCAGCTGCCTGAACTTGACATCCTTCCCCTCGTCCTTCTCTTTCTTTGGGAGTGCAAGGAATGGTTTTGCATCTGACTTCAGAGAGGTGCTTTACCTACCCGATGGGAGCTGACTCGGAGTAATTACCAATGTAGGGCGGTTGTGAGGAAGCAGCCATCTTCCATCCTTTGGACTTTAGTTCCTTACTTGTGATTTTCGTATTCTGGTTGATCATCTTTGAGCATTTTCCTTTTTTTCTGCTGGATGTTTTTCTGTACCTTTGACCAGGCTTTGACTTCACTCTAGCATCATACCCATTCCCTGCCTTTTTGGTTACATTTCACTCCAGATTTATAGTGCACTCGCAGAACCCTTGACAGCAGTGACATTGCTTTTTGAGCAGATGCACCTCTTCCAGAATATCCCAAAATAATGGCAAAACTTTAAACCAAAATAAAGGTTTTAAATCTTGTAAAGCTTTCAACAGATTCCAACCCTGACAAGGCTTTTTTTTCCCCCCTTCTTTCAGCAAAGAGCAATATCCAGGTGCTCAAAGCTGTCCTGTTTGCTGCTTCTGTAGATTTGTGTTACTGATGCATGTGAGAATTTTGATGGAGAAGGATCTTTTTGCACAGAATGAGATCTTTAGTGTCTTTCTCACTGCTTTTACCAAATCTAAGAGGCTGGTGGGTATGATAGTGATTCCTAAAGGATTTTTTCTTGGTTGGAATGCTTATTGGATGCTAGTAGGAAGGAATATTAAGCTATTGTTTTTTCCTAAGCCATTTAATTAAGAATCCATTTTGGGATAGTACTAGAGGAAGTTATTAACAAAAGAAAAAGAATTTTGCCTTTGAGTTTCTAATTTTTAACTATCTTAAATGACTCAAATACTCATGTACTGTGTAAAATTGCAATAGTTTGTCACGAGATCATCGTAATAGTAAGAATTTGAGAAAATATGTTTCTATGTACTGAAAAAAATACTTATGGTGTCGGGACTTCAGATGTAGACTAAGGTTTTGGCTGTTCCCTCTTCCTGGATTTACATTTCTACCTACCATAACTTAGCACCTTCCCATTTATCCCAATAGTGAATATATAGAATCCCCTAGTTTGGGAGGGACCTTTAAGATCGTGGAGTCCAACCATCACCCCAGCACTGCCCAACCCACCCCTACCCCATGTCCCTCAGCACCACGTCTGCCCGGCTGGGAAACACCTCCAGGGATGGCCACTCCACCACTGCCCTGGGCAGCCTGTGCCAATGCTCAATAACCCTTTTGGTGAAGACATTTTTTCTAATATCCGATCTAAACCTCCCCTGGCGCGACTTGAGGCCGTTTCCTCCCGTCTTGTTGCTTGTTCCTTGGGAGAAGAGACCGACCCCCCCTGGCTACAGCCTCCTCTCAGGCAGTTGCAGAGAGGGATAAGGTCTCCCCTCAGCCTCCTCTTCTCCAGGCAGAACAACCCCAGTTCCCTCAGCCGTTCCCCAAAGACTTGTGCTCCAGACCCCTCACCAGCTCCATTGCCCTTTCTATGGAGAGGCTATTCAGCTAGTGGCACCCCATTTTATTTTTTAATCATTGACATTTGTTTTTTCCTGTTTCTCATCTCCCCAAAATAAACTGTTGGTTGTTTGTTTGTTTATCCTGTGTTTCGTTGGTCCTTCTTACAAAACACCTGAGGATATGTGATAATACTCAGTACCTCTCAAAATACTGGTATGTTTTCAATATACGAACTAATATCCAAATCAGAACAGATGTGGTAACACTCAGCAAATATTATGGGTGGGGATTTTTTCCCTGTTTTATGTAGTAGTGATAAACCCCCCCCTAGTTTGTTTGGGGTACCTCTGCTCCTTCGCTACGTAGCGGCGCTCTCGGAGCTGTGGGAATTGGTCCGAGTTGCTGTAATTGGGCAAACTGAATTTCCAGCCCTGTCTCTGTGAAGCCCCATCCAGCCCGTGGGCAGCAAAGTATGGACTGTAATAACCCTGAGGCCCTAGAAGCTCCCTGGAGTCCTGGATTGATTACAGCAATTAAGTTCCATAAAGTGTCGCTCAAATATTACCTCAGTAGGTGGGAGCAAGATGCCTTTTCACTTGTATTTTGCTCTCAGCACATACACTTTTTAGATTGCAAGGTTTTGGGGAAGGGAGTTGCTATTTACAGAGTGCATAGTACTTAGAAAATTAGGGCTTTTTCTTACTAAGATATTTCTAGCAGTATATAATAGCTTATTGTGCGTTCAGTAGTCGTGGGATTTTGGAAGTTGGTCCTTGCTGCAAGAAAAATAGTAAGAGATATAGCAGCTGAAAGTCTGTTCTCTGGGGAAGAAAAAAATTTTAAAAAGAGGGGAAAATGTGGAAAAAAAAGGTAAAACGCTCTGTTTGTAAGCCCTATTTGTTAGTGTTTAAAGCTGTTTCTAAGCCTCTGAGTTTGGAAGCTTGTGGAAGGAAAAAGCTAATTAAAACCACAATACAACACAACATACTAAACCTTAGCCCAAACCGTATCAGTGGCTTGGCTTAAATTAAGCAGCATGAAATTAATTTCAACAACACCGTAACAGCGTGTCACAATTCTTTCCCATTCACTCCACAGTGTGGATATTTTAAACGAAGTAGTTTTCCTATCATTTCATTGAAGATGTAAGTCTGTTTTGGTTTTTTGTGCCCTGGTGAGAGGTGGGCAACAGCGAAGTGGACAGGATGACTTCAGAGGAAGACATTACCACATAAATGGAACTTGTCACAGCAGAGAGCTGCTGTAATAAATGGAGTTTGTGTAATAAATGGAGTTTGGCTGCCCACTAGGTTTCTTCAGTGAAGGATTACAAAGCGTGCGCTATCTGGAATTTGACTTCTCCGAGCCGGGGGCCTGGTACAGAGCTGGAATACCCGGTACCCTGCAGACCTGCAGGGCTCGTTTCTGTCTCACAAACGACCAGTAATTGCAAACCCGCCTGCTTGAGCACCGTTAGCGAGTCTGTGGTTTTACCCAACCAGCTTTGGGTCAAATTGTCAGACAGTTCAGTGTGTTCTAAACCACTTCTCTTTAAAAAATAAAGAGAAATATCCAGGGTTATTTTGGTTGTATAAAACCCGATGGTGTGGGAAGTGGTGACACCACGCTAGAAGGAAATCGGGACGCTGTAATCATAAAAATCCTTAAAAAAAATGCGTGCTCTTTAATTTAACTGTTTGAATTAGGAAAAGCGTGCAGTGAAAACAGACAGGTGGCTAGGATGTTCTTGAGAATGAGGTCTCCAGGAAAATTCCACTTCTTTCCTCACGTTTATAATACTTTGGGGGTTGTTGTATTGAACATTTCTGCTTCAGGGACTGAAGCCTTCTCTGTGTGTTTGCAGCCTGAGGAGAGATGCGCTGTTTTTTGGAAAGTTGAGGAAAAAACATTTTAGGCAATGAACGGGAGAAGAGAATTACTGAGATCCTTCATTTTCTACTTCTTACCCTTTCCAGTAACGCCAAGTCAGCACAAGCGCGTTGCGCAGAAGAGGTGACAAGGAGGGAGGAGATGGCAAGGGTCCTCGCTCCGGTTGTTGCCTCTCAGCCGCTTGGCAGTGCAGTTCTGCGAGTCTCTTCCACGCAAGCCATATTGCGAGGGCAGCGAGTTGAAAACAGCGGCAATCTGGCTCACCGACTCCCTTTCTGTGCCATCGACTTCTGCGCTCGGGTCCCCTTTACAAAAATAAGGTCCCTTCTGCACATGATCTGTGAAATAGGAACCGGAGGTCACAGCACGTGCTGAGGAAAATGAATGTCAGATGTCCAAAGTGGCATTGAACAGTCCTCCAGGAAAATAAACTTAACTGTTCTATCTGAGGTCTCTATTTTCTCCTTTTTCTAAAGGAATCAGCAGAAATACCAGCCATCCTCAAGCACCGAAGAAAGCATAAGTAACAAACTTCTGCTCAGTGACTTCCAGCTCCCCCTGTGAATTAGCTTTTTGGAAACACATCACAGTCTGTTCACGGGAAGAAAAATAGAGGCACAGGTAGAAAATAAATTTCAAATACTTTAAATTTTCAGGCTTTTTTTTCTTCCAGGGAGCAGTTTGTAGAGTGCTGGATAGTTCTTGTTCGCTTATTAAGTGATCAGAAAATTAAATTCTAATACATACTTCTTTCCTTGTCCATAAAAACAAGGCTTCTAGATGAATATCTGCTGCGTCCAGAACTCCTAGCTTGATTTGTGCCACTAACTGAATGAAACTCATCCTTGGCAAAAGGTTGGCAAAGGTTTATCTGTGTATAAACCTCACACTGAGTAGGTTGTTGAGGTGTCATAAGGGCTTATTCTGGTCCTCTGCTCAGAGTGAATTTCATCCAGTGGAAGGTAGGTGAGGTGGAGCAGGGGAGAAGGGAAGAGATTCAAGGATGGAAGGACGAAATTACGATTGTCATATCAAATTAGTGAAGTTTGGTGAACTGTAAGAGGTTGCTGAAGGCCGGTTTGGGAGGGAGAGGAGGTGGCTCTGCTTGGGAATCACCTGCGGGAGGTGAAAACTGGCTTATAAATACAAGATGACATTCATGGCTTCTCTCAGCTGTACTTACTTCTGCATATTGGTATTTTGGAAAGCGTCAAGCTGGAATAGTACCCTAGTAGACTGATGGGAACTAGTATGTTTAAATACCCTGTACGCCCGTTACTGTATTTAGGTTGGGTTTTTAATCTATCTGCTTGGCAAACGTAAGCTAGAGAATAACAACTGTGTTGCTTTAAAAACACCCGCTTGTTCTGGCACAAGCGGGAGGTCTCTCGTCCCGTTGCCTGTCTATGTCCCTCCGTCCTCTCGGGGGCCCCTCTCTCGGTGGGTGGTGTTGCTGCTCTGTGGGTAGATACAGAGTTGTTCAGTTCTTCAGCAAAATTCTGTGCTGCTTTCCTCAGGTAACACAGGCTGGAGTGGGGTATTTTTAAGTAGTGCTGCTCCCCTGTGTGCTTTTTGTAAAGATCTGAAGACTAACATCGCACAGAAGTCCTGTAGAGGCGAATAAACCAATAGTGGTGATCTCTAGAGATTGTTGCTACAGAAGCATTGTTACCGGCCTGTCGACAAACTTATGTTGTCATAAAAAACCTAAAAAAACAAGCAAATGATGTTTGGTAATAGCCCGGCGTTTCATTGCCCCTATGAAGTCCCAAGGTGTGATTTTGGGGGGTAACAGTTCCTGTGCCTGATTGCGAAAACATACCCTTGAACAGTCCTAAAACCGTGACAATGACAGCGTACTCGTTATTCGGCTCACTCTGGAGGAATAAATGCTGACTTCCAGACATGCCAAAACCCCCTGGTGGCCTCTGCTCAGAGGCGAAGCGTGTATCTGAGAGCAGTCCCAGGACAGGCCAGCGGGCACGGCCGGCCACAAGGCACCCGGCTTTCACAAGGGCGACGTGGTGATCAGTGCGCCAGGGAGCGAAAACAAAGCTAAGCTCGATGAAGATGAGAGAAATGGGAATAAACTTGAACAGAGTGAAATAAGAGGAGAAATGGGAGCTAATGCCCTTCAAGACTGGCAAGTTAAATCATAGAGCCATAGAATGGTTTGGGTCAGAAGGGACCTTAAAGCCCATCCGGTGCCACCCCCTGCCCTGGGCGGGGACACCGCCCACCACACCAGGCTGCTCCCAGCCCCGTCCAACCTGGCCTTGAACCTCCAGGGATGGGGCAGCCACAGCTGCTCTGGGCAACCCCGGCCAGGGGCTCCCCACCCTCACAGCCAGGAATTTCTGCCCAATATCCCATCTCAATCTCCCCTCTGCCAGTGTAAAACCATTCCCCCTCGTCCTGTGGCTCCGCTCCCTGATCCCGAGTCCCTCCCCAGCTTTCCTGGAGCCCCTTTCAGACACTGGCCGGGGCTGGAAGGTCTCCCCGGAGCCTTCTCTTCTCCCGGCTGAACCCCCCCAGCTCTCCCAGCCTGTCCTCCCAGCAGAGGGGCTCCAGCCCTCCCAGCATCTCCGGGGCCTCCTCCGGCCCCGCTCCAACAGCTCCGTGTCTTGCTGCTGTTGGGGGTTCCAGAGCTGGACCCAGTGTCCGTGATGCTGTAAAAAGTAACTAGATGCAGGTGTGGTTTTAAAAAAAAGTGGTCCACCCATGTCAGCAAAAATGCTCCATCCACAGAGCATAGGAAAGCACCCATAATATGCCATGACCTGTGGTTTATTTGTCCTAAATGTCTCCCTGCTCCGGGACCCCGCACTGGGAGCAAAAGGGATCTCTGAGAATAATGCAGAGGAGGCGGGGGGGGAGACTGGGGGCTTAGGGAGTGACTGAGAAATACACCACAGTATTGCAGGAGTTTCTGGCTGAAGATGATGCTGTGTGTCTGAGGAAGCGTTGTGGTAGACCACATACGGGAAACACAGATGCTTGTGTCGTTGGCAGTATGATTAAGTTTAGTTTGGGGCAATATTTGGGTTTTTTGGTTTGGGTTTTTTTTTTTGAAGACACAGAACATTCTTGACTGCCTAATGTGTTATTGGGGACAGACACAGAGCAGCATCCTTCCAGAAGAGCTCATTTAGGATAACAGGTGCAATTTTATTAGCTGGTTTATTATTATCAGGTGTCATAAAACCCAATAGTGGTAGCTTCCCCAGAGCCTCAGGAAGATCACTCAATACTTTCAAGAGCCAAAGTAATTAGAAAAAATAAAGCAGTGTCTCTTTACTGTTGCAGCTTTAATTTGGTGCCTTTTATCACTGAAAAAAACCACCTTTTTTCTCTCTTGGGTCTTCTGAATAGCTTTCATGAAAAAGAGGAACCAGCTGCAGAGATTGAAGCAAAATTCAGACTAGAGGTGTTCAGCTGTTGGTTCAATCACACTTCTAGCAATTGGAATAAAACACAGATCAGAGCATTCCCAGGCAGATCTTTGCTCTTTTATGGTTGTGCAAAAAAAAGGAGTTTGAAAGGTTTATGGGTTGTTCAAATTCCGTGGTTTGGACGCGTTTTTGGAGAAGAACAATCTGAGCCTTGTAGCTACCTATCTGGCTGTGATCTTCACCTTTCGGTTTGCTTGGAGACTGCAGAAGAAGTGCTTTGTGTGGGAAGATCTGAAGTTAAACACTTTTTTTGGAGGGGGAGGAAGATCCTCACCCCAAAATTAAAAGGATTGACTTGGAGGGAGGGGTAGAAAAAAGGCTAGGCAGATATTCGCGTCCGCCCAGTTCTACTGTGAACGCCAGAGGCAGACGCGGTGCAGATTCTGGCGGCCTCCGAATATTTCAGGTTGGAGATGCCCCAGGGACAGTCGTTCTTTGTTTCCTTAGGTCACCCGGCAGGAGCCAGAGGAACCGGATAGTCGTTGCCGAGTAAGAGGATGGACAGAGGCACGTGCTTAATTGCTGTGCTGAGTACCGGGCCAAAATGGTGGAGCAGCTAAGAACTTTAGAGGTGGTTTTTGGCATAGGTTTGTGGTTGGACTCGATGATCTTGAAGGTCTCTTCCAACCCAAGTGATTCTGTGATTCTATGAACTGGTCTTGTGAAGGGGATGCAGTAACTTCCGATACGCGCCGCTGTTTTGTGTGGTTGTTGCCAGCAGAGGTGAGACAGCTGGAGGCGATTGACTGGTGCCACAATGCATTTAACAACTTCCTTATCACTGATGCTAATGTGCATGTACATTTTTATGGCCAAGGGAATGGAAGCACTTGTGAACAAAGTAGTGAAACATTTTGTCCATCTTTGTACTTCAAGTAACTTATGCTGTCCTTTTTGCTGCTAGAACACCTACGCTTGGTCTTAACCCATTAGCATTCGAGGTTCCGGCAAAGGCAAAACATCACTGGAGTTTACAGCTATTTATAACACAAGAAATTACTTCAGTCAAAAGGTGAAAAGGAAGAGTTTAGAATGACTAACGTATTCGATGACCACTATCTCCGGCTTCTTTTTTAGTCTACGTGGATCTTTAAAGTGCAGACCTTGTCCACGTGCAGCACCCAGGGAATGTAAACCTGTCTTGCATGGCAGGCAAGATCGTGTACGTCTCGCGTGTTCATTTGAACATTACAGGAAAAGATGTAGTATTTTGGCAGTAAATGTACATATTACTAGTGCTTTTTTTAAAAATAAATTTCTTAGATGTAAAAACACAATCTGCTGAACTGAAGGCAGCTTGAGAAAGGAGATGTGCCTGCAAGATTTTAAATTCAGGGGAAAAAAAGAGATTGTGAAAAGAAATGTTAGAATGGTTGCCCTATTTTCTAATAATTAGTATTCGCAAAACCCCCATGTTCTAACTACCTAGTAATTTCCAAATTGCTGAGACACCTAATGAGTTGTCTTAAATAAATTTACCAAACGTATCGAAGGAAATAATTACTGAGCGTTTAATTCTGAAATCACAACTCAATGCAGAAGGATTATGCAGCTGGCTTGTGTGTGTGTGTCAGTTATTCAGGAAGAAAATGGTTTGGTTGGGAACTGAACCTTGTCCTGTTTGTACTTTCAGTGGCACATTCACATTGTCTGGCAGATGTGAATTTGTGAAAAAGTCATACTAAACTGCTTTCCTGCAGCTCTTTACTGAAAGCATTGGAAGAGGCTGCCCAGGGAGGGGGTGGAATCGCCGTCCCTGGAGGAATTTAAAAGCCGGGCAGACGTGGTGCTGAGGGACATGGGTTAGGGGTGGTTTTGGCACAGGTTTATGGTTGGACTGGATGATCTTGAAGGTCTCTTCCAACCCAAGTGATTCTGTGATTCTACCAGACCTTGTTATTGAACATTACAACAGCTGTAACAGCTTGTGTAATTCTAGGGTTATATTAATAATTCTAGAGGAGATTAAAAACAAAATAGGGGCTGTGCCTCCAGGGTAACCTCTGCACCTCATTCTGGAAAGCCTTTACGGGTGGGAATAACCCCTTTGGTTTCGTTAGTGCAAAGGATTGCTCCTGCTGCCCCGAGCCCCCAGGGAAGTCTCGGATAGAGAGGACCTCTCTGCAGTATTTCACTGGCCGCCGCCTTCTAGCACACACAGATTTTGCTGGCCCCAGCTTTGATTGCAGCACAGTAATGTTTTCATGCCAAATGAATAGTTACCCACTGGTTTGTATTTGCTTCTTAATTACATCACCTGCCTGGTAATTAAATTTAGCTGCCTGTCCTGACTGTTGACAGGAGGTGAGCACCAACTGTGGTCAGCAGTAGTGGCCACTGTTATTTAAAATGTGGGTGTTTTTTTTTTTAAAGTCTGCAAGTTTTGATTCCTGTTTTCATGTGAAAATATGTTAGTATTTGTCCTCTGTACCGCCTGTCTTTGTGGCATACTTAGACTAGTAACCTCTGTGAGTTAAACCTACGTTTTCAGGCAGTGGGAACCATACAGACACTGGGACTAGGTTGTGTAGAGGCTAATCTTGTGCAGAGGGACTGCATGGTACACGTGGACCAGTGAGAGATGGGGTTCATGTTGGGTCTTCCAGTGAACTGCCTCTAAAAGGAATAGTTCTTCCAGTTCTTTCAAAAAAACCCAGCATAATTCCTTGAACTCACGTGGCATATGGCAGCATATGGCCCTGCAGCCAGCACCGTGCCTATCTGTTCTCCTTTTGCTTTGCCAAGAACTTTGTCAGGCTCCTGGGAAGTTGTTAAGGAGGTGCATAGCGACGCGCATCGACCTCGATTCTCCCTGAAAGTTGCAGAGGACGCTCGGTCTTTTTTCAAGTTGAGGTTGCAGTTCTTGATGAATATGTCTTGGGTGAAAGGCAGGTAGAAGATGGGCTAACGTAACCTTCCTGCTAATGAAATCAGTCTTCCTTCTCCGGGGACCTCCTTGGGATTCTGACTACTTCCACTGTCAGGGTGTGAAGGGACCTCAGCCCCCACTAGGGACGGAGCTACGGACTGGAGTTAGACAGGCTTTGGGAGGTATCTTTTGTTTCTGAGCAGTGCTGACGTCCCGAGTCACACTGACGTTTGGGCAGGCTCTCATGGCTCATTGTTGAAGATGGGAGCATAAGTAATTACGTGGGGTTTTATTATTGTTATTTTTAAAGTTGATGAGTGAATAGAGCAGTGACAGCAACGGAAGAGAAGTGACAAAGCAATGAGGAAAATCTAAGAATAGTATTAATAACAATAAAAAAATCCTGAGTTACTTAGACCTTGCAATATGTGTCAAATGGAAAGAGCCACCTCTCTGACGGGGTTATATTGACCTTTTTGCTGCGTATGCTGTTCTGGTACTAAAGAAAAAAATCTTCTCTCATTATTTCCATGCGTGTAACTGCCGAGTTCACAAGTAATGTACATAAGTAGTTTTAAAGACCTGTATCACCATGTAACTTGAACAAATAATTCTCTCTAAATATGTATCCTGAAAAACAGCCAGCAGTTTTTGTCGTACGGAAAAGATTACTCCTGGGGACAAGAGGTGGTTGCCCCAGAGGGGCTTTGCAGGCACAGGCTGGTAAGATGGGGCAGGGCCGGCCGCTTCCCGTGCGCACAAGGTGTTTGCTGCTCTCAACTGAGCTTTGGCCGCACCTGGGGTTTTGCGACCTCAGCTTTCCATTCTGGTTTGGGAGGGTGAAATCTTGGGATTTCATCTATGTGTCGGGAAGAATGCTTCCCTCCTGCTTTTGTGCAAATTGCTGTTCGTTACAGTATTCGCACGGATAACTTGTTATCGCGAGGCGTACTGAATGCACCTGGGACAAAAATGGTGCTGGTTTAGATGCTGCTTGGTAAACTGAATAATTGGGCCTGGTGTGGGCTGGGATGTGGTTTGGCTTGAGAGCAAGGGTTACTTTGCTGTTTTCTGTGTTTCAGCCTCATACTCATTGTCTCGGGAAATTAACAAAGTGATGACAAAGAAAGATTAACAAAGAAATAAACAGTCTCTTCTGGTAGCAGCCTAGCTGTGCGTGATAACCGTGCGACATCCCAGCCCCTTCCAGGAGCACCGTGTTTCACGTGCAGGTCTCTGCTCAGAGGTTTCGGCAGCTGGAGGAACCAGCAGCGCTGAAGTGCCCAATTAATCATGAACAGCTTCATTCAACGGGAAGAAATGCTTTCCGATTCTTGCAAAATAAAGATCCTAAAAAAATTCAAGCCCCATGGTAGTACGTATTTAATCCAGCCCAAGAGACTAGTAGTAGCCATTCTCTCCATGGTTCCGTGTCTTAGCTGAGAAATGAAATTTCAGCATTTTTGCGTGCAAGTTTAGCATTTCCTGGCAGTGCTGTAGCAACAGCTCCAGTCCTAAATGTGGCGCTTCCCTGCTTTTGTGGTGATTGGAGGTAGGGGAGGGATCCGTAAGTTACAGTGTCCAACTGTTATAAGAATATTTGAACGAGCTGGATATTAAAGAACATGTCAAGATTGCACCCAGAAGTCTACTTTTGATGCTTTGATTCTTGATAACATGGTTAGTTAAAAAAAAGAACAGCAACAAAACCACGGCAGAAAGCCAGGCCCACTGTGTTGTCCCTCTCCGCCGGGATACGCGGGAGTCTGCAGCTCCTGCCAGCCTGTGTGGTTCTGGTTCTGCCATGCAGTGCCAGCACAGCGCAGCAGAATCAACCTGGAACTAATTGCAACATAAGTTTCCCTGTCTGGGTATCCATCTGTAAATGTAAATTTTTCTTTTACGAATTATTACGGAAGTTGCAGGCTTCCTGTGCAGCAGGGCTTCTGTGCACCAGCCCTCAGTGGGGCTTTTGCTGGCTGTCCCCAACCTTGCAGAGACGGGGATGTGACAATGCAGGCTGAGTGCGAAAAACAGCGTGTAGGAGAACGTGGCGTTGTGCTTTACAGGGCCATGTTTATCTGTTTTCCAGTATAAAACAGCTAAACAATGATGAGCAATCTTGTTTTGTACTACGTTGCTCTCTTAAACCTCCGTGGTGCTGTATGTGTGCTCACACACTTGGATGTCTGCTCGAAAATTTTTAGCTGAGGTCCTGAGCAGTTTAAAAGCGTTGGAGTGACCTTCGGTTCAGCTCCTTGGTCTGCTGTGTAAGCTCTGTCAGCACCAGGGCAGGGTCTGCAGGGTCTTTGGGGCCTTTGCATGCTGTCTTAGAATCATAGAACGTTTTGGGTTGGAAGGGACCTTAAGGCTCATCTCGTTCCACCCCCCTGCCCTGGGCAGGGACACCTCCCACCACACCAGGCTGCTCCCAGCCCCGTCCAACCTGGCCTTGAACCTCCAGGGATGGGGCAGCCACAGCTGCTCTGGGCAACCCCGGCCAGGGGCTCCCCACCCTCACAGCCAGGAATTTCTGCCCAATATCCCATCTCAATCTCCCCTCTGCCAGTTTAAAACCATTCCCCCTCGTCCTATGGCTCCACTCCCTGATCCCGAGTCCCTGCCCAGCTTTCCTGGAGCCCCTTTCAGACACTGGCAGGGGCTGGAAGGTCTCCCCGGAGCCTTCTCTTCTCCCGGCTGAACCCCCCCAGCTCTCCCAGCCCGTCCTCCCAGCAGAGGGGCTCCAGCCCTCCCAGCATCTCCGGGGCCTCCTCCGGCCCCGCTCCAGCAGCTCCGTGTCCTTCTGCTGTCGGGACCCCCGGAGCTGGACCCAGGATTCCCGGTGGGGTCTCCCCCGAGCGGAGCAGAATTGTCTCCCTCCACCTGCTGGTCTTGCAGGAGGTGAAACTGACTTGAGCATCCAAAAACATGTAGGGAAGTTTGAAGGTACTAAGTGGGATCCCTGTTGCAGGGAGGAACTAAGACGAGGCACAGGAGGAGAGGTGGGCAGAGGTGAGGACGGAATGGGACAGGAGTGATGTTTTTTTCCCCTGAAGTGTTTCACGCTGTCCTAGCTCTGATATTATTCAAACTCCAGCAAACCATTCAAAAGAATTGGCTGCCTTGAGGTGTGCTGCTGCCGCTGCTGCCACTTTGTCATCGTAAAGTGCCGTGGATTTTCAAAGCGAACTCTCTGTTATTGCAAAGGCATTTTTCATATTCACAGCTGAAAACAGTGTGTGCGCATGAACACGGATCCCAGCGTTTCCTCTCCAGTGGCATGTGCTTTACTGAGCACAGCGAGTGCCACGTGTGCTCAACGTCTGCTTATTCCTGGCTGGAGAGATGCGCTCGGAATGCCTACAGCTAGTGCTTCTCCTGGAGAAGGATGCCTGCCATCAGACAATGCCGCCCTGTTGTCTTGCTTAATGGATGAGGCAGAAGCTTTTTCTCTGAGCAGAGTGTGTTTTCAGAAATGCTTTCTGGGTTGTGATGGACTCTGCAGCACCCTAAATCTTTTCAAAAGAGACTGCCTGTCATCTGGCTTATTGGAGCTCCTAATGGATTGATGCTTTAATTGCACAAGCTATATGACAGAGCGTTACAAGTTACGGCTGGATAGAGAGCAATTCAGATGTGTATATTTACGGCAGTTGGAAAAAAAATTATTTGCAACGTCACTGAAGTCTTTGTGTTTTTTTTTCCCCCCCTTCTGAAGCCGTGACAGCTGAAGGTTGGTATTTTCTTCTGCCCTTTTCTTCAGCAAGCAGGATGCTGGATCTGGCTGGCTGTTGTTTGCAGTGTCCAGGAGGAGGATGAATGTGAACTTTTCCTCCCTAAACAGTCCAGGGCATGGAAACACCACGTTCACTAGGAATATTGTGTAACCCTTTCCAGTCACCCACCCACCTTGGCAGATACTTTGAGCAGTCTCAAGTGGTAAGACCAGTCAATCAGTGAGCAAGAGGGGCTGATGATTTACCATTATTTTGTAGCTGCTGTATAAACAGACCCACTGCTCTTTCTGCTTTACCCTTTTCCACCTAGCATTTTTGGGATTGCTTCAACCTCAATGTTTTTGTCAAAACTGAATTATACTAATTGATGAGAAAGGAAAATGAATGAGGGAGAAAATAAATAATAAATTGCAAGAAAAATGAATTCATAGAAGCCCAAAGTAAAAAGGCTCTGAAATATGAAACGAGTCTTTCATTGCCTTGAATAATATAATGATCTAGCAAAGCCTGTTTCCTTCAAATTGTCAAATCTGGTGTGCACTTGAACTCCTTGCATATGCTCCCACTTCACAAAGTTCCTCTGTCTCCCAGGGGGCTGGGTGACAGCGTGATAATTGGTCCTTGAATATTATGTGAAACTGTGGACATATGCGATATGCCCCAAATTATCAGCTTGCTGCTGTAAGCAGTAGGAAAATAAGGAAATGTAAGGGTCTTTTTGGTAAAGTTTTGGTGTACAGAAAAAGATGGGGGATGCCTTCTTTCCTTTTTATTCTCCTCTCACTTCCCTAAGACTACTAACATCATTTGGTTTTCATTGTGTGGTCAGGCAGCCAGCGACGCTTTCCCAGCTGCGACAACAGCAGGGATGCATCACAGTATTTAGTGTCATCACAACTATTGCAGTTTCAACAAATATGAGCTGTCAGTCCAGAACTCCATTGCACTCGGTGCTGTACAGACATGTTCCTGTTGGCTTGTTGCACAATATTCTGCCGCTGTTGCACAGTATTGCTCTCAATATTCTGAGCCTCAATCAAAAATCTTAAACCGAACCAGAAATTAAATGCAAGAAGTCTGGGCACGGTTTTAAAAAATAACGAAAAGCCGGACTTCTGAGGATATGGAGGGTTATTTTTAATTTGGTAACAAGGGTTATTTTTTATTTATGGACTGCTTGTGTTGTAGTTCCCTTAATCGGATTCTGGGTCCTGTTTTGTGAGTAGAAGCCGCTGCTGCCAGGGGCCCGGTGTAACTACAGGTGCGTCCTGGCTGGTGGATGCAGAGCACAGGTGGTGTCACCAGAAGCCCCAGAGGTGACAGGTACGTCCATGAGGTGACGTGCAAGGGTCACAGCTGCACCGCGTACTCTTGCTCGCTGCGGGCCGCGATTGAGCTGCGAAAAGTAAACCTTGATGTGGCTTGGTCTGCTGCCCTGAGCGAACGTGGCCACTCGGGTTCCTTGGCCCATGTGTACAGCACCTTGCAGAATGTTTCCTCGCCTCGGACAGCTTTTTCTTTCCATCTGGCTGCTATTTGCGGAATCATGCCTTGTTTTCAGTGCAATGCTGCAGTTCAGCATCATGTGAGTCACAGTCCTGGGGCTGCATCTTTCAGATAAGCCACTTGCTGTTTGGCATAACTTGCAAGAGAAGGGATCATGCGGATGTGATTGTCCCAGTCCGTATCGTTTGGCGCACAGGCGGTGATTAGCACTGAAGAGCAGCCTGGGGTAGCCGTGCAGTATCAGCTACTTCAGGTAACACTACTTTGTTCTGACAGCATTAAATAGGTCAGTGCTCAAACATACACCGCCGTAAGCCAGTATGGGAGAGTGTGCATCCAGCGTAGGTGTCTGTTTCTGTTAAATTCCCTTACAGAGCTACACTGAATCATATCCAGAGGACTCAAGTAAATATATAGATAGGAGCCTGTGCACTTTCTGTTCACCATTTCTCCGCAGATGATTTCTGCGATCCACCTGCGTGCGTGATGCTGATATCTGTCCTGTCGCTGGTGCGTGCTGGGCCTTGTTCTCATACACCTTTCAGGACGTAGAAAATTAAGGGGGAAATGACATGGTCAGAGAGCACGTGGGTGAGGAACGGTGTCTGCTGCCCTCGATGACAGCAGTAGTGGCTTTGTCTCAGGCTTCAGGCATGCCGGGATGTGGTGAGTTCCTCTTGCAGTGTATTATGCCAGGTAGGACTAAAACCTTGGGAAAGAAGCCCATTCCTGCTGCAGTATATTCCTTGTATTTAATATTGCACCTTTTGATTTATCATTGGGAGAGTGTGATTACTTTTACTTCTTCCTTTCTGCTGGTATTGAAGCTTTGTTGTCTGTAAGTAAACAATGTGATGATCAGCTGTAAAGCGTTTTGTATCTCCGGTGTTTAGTGGACAATAAATGATAAGCTGTTCTCTACCACAACGTTGGTCTGCCTTTGCAGCTCCTAATGTGTTCTTTTTTTCCTCTTTTTTTTTCTAATTACTTGGAACAGTGCTGGCTCTGGTATAGAGGACAGGCTATAATTTTAGGACTAGAATATTTGACCATATAAATTCAGTCTCCCACTGCTCGACTTCCCCTTCAGTTGCCGAACTGAGATGGAGGTTGGAACAGCCGGGGGTCTCCTGCTACCCATTTCACCCAGGTGGGATGAGTTTGAGTTTGGCGGGCTGTGCGCTCTCACTTTTGACTGGGGAAGAAATGTTCTCATGCTGCTGTTGGTGACACATTTGGTAGCTGAAGTTTTAATCTTGCCCCCAGGATGGGGAGAGAGGGGTAACTGGCAGGCACTGGGCAGCCCGAGAGGTGCCTTCGGTGAGCGCCTAGCCAAGTGCTGTGCCTGGCAAGTTCCCTGCTCCCTGCTACATCCCGAGGGAAGCAGAAGGGAGAGCAGCATGTCTAGCTTCCCGTCTCCGAAAAGCGGTGCTGCTGCCAGCAGCTAATGCTAGTTTTCAGCCTGTTGATGTTAGACTGCTTCCAGCTCAGGACACTGTAGGTCTCCGCAGGCATCTGGCTGCTGAGGGGTGTTCTGCCCTTTCCTTGGTGCGCGGGACGCAGGGTGGCCGGCTGTCCCGGGAAGGAATTCTCTGGCCTGTTCAAATCGTAGCTGTCTGCTAGCTCAGGTGAGGCAAATCCTGTTGCTGACACAGAGGAAATCTGCCCTCCCCAGTGACAGTACCATGCGTACGGCCAAGTTATGAGTATGTGACAAGAAGAGAGCATATGCTCGTCAGCGGTTCATTGCCAGAAGGCTTCTAATGGATATGTATTCACATCAATATTTAGGAATATGTTTGCTTACACGGAGAGTAAGAGCATGGACTTCTGTGGTAGCTTACACAGAATGTGTGTCCCTGTGCTGCAGGATATAAACCAATCTAAGGGAAAAAGTTTGGAAGATGCAGTGGTGCAGAATGGCTCTTTTGGAACACGTAGAGAGTTACAAATTTTGGAGAACACGTAGAGAGTTACAGATTTTGGAGAACACATAGAGAGTTACAGATTTTGGAGCTCTGTGGAGATACAGATATATAGATATATAGATATATGTCTCCAATTTGTTGCTAGAAATGCGGTGACATGGAAATTATTTGTTAGACTGGTTATATAATAAAATACAGCATACGTAGTCCAGCACATTACTCCTTTCCCTTATTTAGAAACAGAAATAGTGTCTCTTAGCAGTGGTCAGATGTTGCTGTGTATTCCTCCTCCTGACTGCAGTACTGGGGCCGCATCCTCCTGCAGCTCTGCATTATCCTGATCCTTTTGAAGTTCTCTTTTTTTATGATAGTGGTTTTTGTGGTGTTATTTTTCCTAAGCCATGCAAAATACGTAGGTTAAAAAGTGAGACTGCAAGGCAAACTCCATGCAGCTCTTTACACTGAACTTCATATGCTGACTTTTATAGCAGCCGTTCCCAGCCCAGCTGGGGCGTGTGGGATGCCGCGCGTCACCTGCAGCCGGCGCAGAGCATCCGGCTGGGGAGGGGGAAACGCAGACCTCCCCTGTGCTGGGAGCAGCCTAACGACCCAAACACAAATTAGTCAAATGCTGTATTGAACAGAAGAGGATTCTGCAAGGCTGGAGTCTGGCTTAAGCAAACGCCATCGTTTGACAGATAGATGTATTAATTTATTAGTAAAAATTCCATTTGCTTGGGAAATGGCTCAGTAGGGGACGTATATTTCCTGTTCGACGTTGACCTTGAGTGGAAAGTTAGACCTAGACGTCAGGATTTGGAGACCTTTGTAGGAATTTCCTCCCACAGTGAAAATTTACTTTGCCTTTTGTATGAATGCCCAGTTGTACACACCTCCATCAGTGGTGCTCCTGGAAGTCTGGGTTCAAGTCCCTCGACTTTTGGGTCATCAGAACAGAATCGAACAGAACAGACTCTTTCAGCTGGAAGGGACCGCAATGAGCTGAGTGTTTGTCTGAGGTTTTGGAGAGAGGGGGATTGGTATTTCAGATTCAGTGCGAGTAAACGTTAGGGCAATGAAGCTGGTGAGGGGTCTGGAGAACAAGTCTCCTGAGGAGCGGCTGAGGGAGTTGGGATTGTTCAGCCTGGAGAAGAGAAGGTTGAGGGGAGACCTTCTCCCTCTCTACAACTCCCTGAAAGGAGGTTCTAGCCAGGTGGGGTCAGTCTCTTCTCCCAAGGAGCAAGCGACAGGACAAGGGGAAATGGCCTCAAGTTGTGCCAGGGGAGGTTTAGGTTGGAGATTAGGAAAAACTTCTTTACGGAAAGGGTTCTCAGGCATTGGAAGAGGCTGCCCAGGGAGGTGGTGGAATCGCCGTCCCTGGAGGTATTTCAAAGCCGGGCAGACGTGGTGCTGAGGGACATGGGTTAGGGGTGGGTTTTGGTACTGTAGGTTATGGTTGGACTCGATGATCCTGAAGGTCTCTTCCAACCCAAGTGATTCTATGATTCTATGGGTCTATAAACATTGCCTTTACCTTCCCGTGGCTGTTTTGCAAGATTAAAGCCGTCTTTCAGTTGGCTCCATGCAAACATAAAGATCAGCAGTGTAGGACGCTGGAGACAGAGGAGAGGAGCCGCTGCGTGCCTCAGATGTTGCCAGGTTTCCTGAATAATGTCCCAGACAGAAAATCTAAGCGTGGCGGTACCTTGTTTCCTGCCTTACAGGCTGTTGCATTCTGCTGCTGCTTGTGTGTGCCGTTTTCATTTCATATTGTTGTCGAGCTTTTGTGTTGCTCTGTTGAGGAGCTTTTAATAATGCGACTTTTGCCACTTCTTCCCTCTTGAAGCACAGAACAAAGCTTTATGTGAGTGGCAGCCACGGCAGGGAGGGAAGTACTTGCGCAATGGCACTGGGAGGGGTGATTCTAACCAAGCTTTATAATACCTTAATTATATTTGATGTGACCTAGCCCCTGACAGTCTTGAATCTGCGGTTGTCAAACAGGATTTACATGTTACAAAGATTTCTGGACAGTGCTCACACCTGAAGTGTATTTTGCTCTGTTGGTAAGAAAGTGAAGAGATTCTTTGAAAGTGGAGAGAGGCTTTTCTTGGGATTTTGGTCTTTGGCTTAGTGCACCTGGTAGGTGAAGCCAGGTTATTCCTCTGCTAAATTCTGCAGATTTCTCACCCTACCAGCAATATGTAAAACCCACTCAAAGAAATTAAGAAACAGATATTTTAAAAGTATTTTATGAATCTGACTGGGGAGGGGGTTTCTATTTCTTACCTATGTTTTCTTAATTTCAGGGCTCAGCAGATTCGTACACAAGCAGACCCTCAGACTCGGATGTCTCTTTGGAAGAAGACAGGGAAGCAATCCGCCAAGAAAGAGAACAACAAGCAGCTATACAACTTGAAAGGGCGAAGGTGTGTTCTTTTCAACTTCAATAATAACTAAGTTATGTGGCATTTATCTTTTGCCTAGCGTTAAAAGTCACACTGTTGGTTTATAATGATAATGCTGTCTTCTGAAATAGGTTGGCAATTGAGTCATGTTACCGGCAGACAAGATGATTGGGGGAATATACTGTAAATATTCTCATATAAATGGGGATCTTCTCTAGTGAGCTGAACTCTGCTGGTTTGTGTGAAATTACCGGGTCTGAATTTTGATGTGTTTGGCAAATGTCCTCCGCTAGGTTTTGGTAATTTTTGGTAATTGGTGCTTGATTCAGAAAAGTTTCCACTGTTTGTGATGTGTGTTTCTATTTGTAGTCCAAACCAGTAGCATTTGCTGTTAAGACTAATGTGAGTTACTGTGGAGCTCTGGATGAAGATGTTCCTGTCCCAAGCACTGCCATCTCTTTTGATGCCAAGGACTTCCTACACATTAAAGAGGTAAACCCGAGACGAGAGGTAGTAAAAGGGAATGTGAAAAGGAATCTTTTTACTTGCCAAGGACTGCAATTTGAACAGTCGGGGCTGAGCCGTGCCGGATTAAAAAGAGAGCCAAGAGCCGAGTGGAGGCAGGAGAGCACAGCACGTCCGTCTGATTAGTGATGATGAGGTGGTACTTCAGCCTTTCTAGAGTTCCAGCACCCTGGGGTGCTTATCTTGCACTTTTTTAACACTTGATGTTACTGACTTATTGTTGGATTTTCATGTCACAGGAAAGAAATAACATCTTGCTATATTTTAAATCCCCTTTGACATGGTAGATTCAGATTCTTTTAATCAAATGAAATTTGTGATGGATCAGAGATTGCGTAATAGAAAGGGATTCTGTTGATCAAAACAGGAAATAGCACCAGCTTGCACCAGGTCTTCATAAAGGGCCAGATAGCCTTGTAAGGGAGGAAATAAGACTTAGAATAATATAACAAGAAAAGAAAATATTGAAGAGGACAGACACAAAAATAAGGAAAAAGGAGTGAGAATAAATGGACCCCGAGTATGGCTTTGGTAGGGAAAAATACTTTTGATGCTGAGCATCTTTTCTGCAATTCTTTATCTGAAGTGAGCCCTCCAAATTAGCATAAACCCCTGTTGTTTTTTAGATTTGTACATAGGCTTGCAGCTTGCAAAAACATTTTTTCATCTCTGCATTCTGGGTTTATTTAAGGGTGTTCAATACTCATTTCTCTCTCTTTGAACATGTGTCCATCACCACTTCAGAGCACTGGTCTCCCTTTGACTGAGCTCTTCTAGGAGGACAACACCTGCTTCTGCACCTCTGGAGGCAGAGACTGGTGGTACGACAGGGGGTTTTGCTTTAAATTCTTTCTCCCTGAAAAGAACACAGGAGAGGCAGTTGGTTCTCTTGTTCCATTTTCTCAATTTGCTGCAAACAGATGGAAGTTTGATTTGGATTTTTTGGGTTTTTTTCTGGTGTGTATCTTTTTTTTTAGTATTTTTGTGGAAGAGTGCTTACATCCCTGCTGAGCACTGGATCTCAATCTACCTATCTCTGCATGCAGGCGCTGCGGCTGTAACTCGGTAGGATTTCAGGAAAGGTTTCCCATGCTGGAGTCTGTAGCTGCATGGAAAAAGGCTTTGCAGAATCTGTTTTTTAATGGTCTGGCAAGCTTGCTTGCACTAGGACGAGCATGGTTCCAGATTTTTGGAATAACGCTAAACTAGGTAAGAAGTAAGGTCACCCTGCTGACAGGCTGGAACAGCAGCGGTAACTGAGGAGTTGCTATATTGAGAATGTGTCTTGGATGTCTCATCTGTCTCCTACAAGACTACACATTATGTGCTTACTTAAAAGATGAAGTGGCAACAATTACTGACAATGCAGAAGAAATCACGGGCATGGCAACCAATAGCAATGAACTGTGGTCCTCCCACATGCTGAATGGGGAGAATTAACGTATGGGAGGTAATGACCTAATGCAAATAGCCCTGCGTTCCTCGCTGCATCATTATCGTTCCTATTGTTCAGATATTCTCAGCGCAACGCTGGTTCTGATCTCTTGTCTAGAGGCATCACTCAGGGGTCCATCACCTCCATCACCAAGAAAGATTCCCATGTTGGAGCCCTACGTTTAGAACCAAACCAGCATGGGTAATGCTCACGGGACGCGGGTTTTACAGTCCTTTAAATCCCGTGATTGATTTCACTGAGGTACAACAGCAGAATGCTAAATCCTGAAGTATGTGTCTGTTTTAAAGAATGTGAGTAGTTCTGTTGACTCAAGCAGAAGCAACGTATTTAAAATCAAGCTTTGCTTAGTGACACTGTCCGAATCAGGATCATAACAGCCTGAAGAACAAATACTTAAAAATTTGGAATGATAAAGTAATGGAACCTCTTGCATAAATAACAGCTATATAAAGAGGGCTGGTTTTCAAGGTGCTGGTATAAGGAGTGCATTTCCCGTAGCTGTATATGTTCATAGTTCTGCGTGTGTATGGGTTAATAAATAGCCTAATTTATTTTTCAAAGGTGTTGGGGCTCTGTGTGTTTCGGAGACTTCAGTTAGGCCCTGTTGTACCTTCGACAACCAGGACATGGTATTTACATGTTTCAGCAAGAACTTAAGTGCTTGAGAATATGGAGCCAAGAGAACTGATCATTTTTAAGAGGAGATTTCTGTGATAACTTTTTCCTCAAGGCCTGCAAACAGAATTGGTGCACTCGTGCTGGTTTTAATGACTTGCAGGTCTGTTGTGAAAAGCAATGGTGCATTTGAACACTGAGGTACCTAATGAAGCATAGCAGAGTATCAGGCTTTCAGATATTTTTCTTCAAAAGCTCTACTGGCAGCCAGCTGCAACAAATCCTTTTCCGCTACGATTTCCACTATGATACTGCTTTTCATCTATCTATCATTAAAGTTAGGCCAGGCTCTCAGAAATGCAGAAAAATGTATGTTAATAAAGGTTAATGATAAAATCAAATTTTATATGTTCAGGCATATTCTAAAGTTTCTTCTTAAAGGTGAATTTTTCTGCAGTTGTCATAAATTTTAACATGTATGGCTCCAAATGGTTCAGCTAATTCTAGGCAGCAGCGCTCTAAAAACTTCATTTGCAGAGAGGTGCCGCGGCTGTGGTTGGAGCTCTACCACAGCATTAACCAGATGTGGCCTTAGTTCACTGTTGGAGCTGGGAAGTTTTCTGTTTCCAGAGTGGTGTTTCTACACCTTTTCCACCACACAAGGTTTTTGCAAAGAGATAACATGTTAATTACATCTCTACGAGTACCTGGAAAGGAAGAAGGCAAAATGATGGTGGTTGTGGTGACCCTTGGTGTAGACTATGAACTTTTACAAGGAACCAATAATGATGGGTTTGGTGGTCATCAGAAGGTGTTATTTTTATGTTTTATATGGTTGCTCTGAGGTATTTTGGTGGCTTTGGTTCACCAGAAATTGGTTCAGCTCATGAAATCACCATTACACTGAGCGTCTTAGTTGGTGACAGCAGAGGCAGAGCCCAGCAGAGGCAGGATGTGTCGGGGCAGTTAAGAGACAAGCCGGTACTGCCAGGTAGCGCCGCTTTCCGCTCTCCGGCTACAAAGACGACCTCAACCTTCCAAATACTGCCCAGCATCTCTTAACTTTGGGTGAATTCACAGGGGTTGTTCAGCACTCAGATGTCGGCGTGAATCTGGTTTTGTTGACTAGTACGGAGTGGGTAACAAAATAAGGGAGTTTCGGACACGGAGCATTTTGAACTGAAGCCAGTAACTTTTCTGTGTTCCAGAAATATAATAATGACTGGTGGATAGGAAGGCTGGTGAAGGAGGGCTGTGAGATTGGCTTTATTCCAAGCCCGCTTAGACTGGAGAATATCCGCATTCAACAGGAGCAGAAGAGAGGACGTTTCCATGGAGGGTAAGAATGCTATAACCTTTTAAAACAATTTAAAATAATTTCTGACACTAGACACTATTTTCAAAGGTCACTTGATTCTTTTTTATTGCAGTGCCTTTGGAGGAGTGTTTGATTTGGGGTTTCAAATGAAAATATGTATTTGCAGAGAATAGACGTGTTAGAGATCGGCGATGAGAAACAAGAAAAAAAATGTATCTTGACTTTAGGAAAGATCAGTAATACAGCGTGAGTGGTAATGACAGAAATTTTTGAAGGGCTAGAGAGTTTTATGTCCCCACGGCTTTAAGTTGCTCAAAGGCTGCCAGATTTTTTTCCCAACTGTTACGTTCTTAAGGTTGTGGGGGATTTCTTTCTTTTTTTTTTTTTTTTTTCCATTCTCTCCATTTTGGACAAAAGCAGACTTTCCAAACTTTATAAAATGAGCTTTGTCATTTGACTTTATTCTTCATCTTCCAGCCTGACCATTCTGTGTCTTCATGCTGCTAGAGATGGAGATTGCAAGTTCCTGGAAAAATATAAACTTGGTCACAGGTCTAGGAAGTAAAACTGATTTCTTATAATCTCAGTTCAGACACTGTAGTCACTCTTCTGTTGGCTGAATGCACAAAATACTTGTGCCTTTTTAAAAAAATTACTACTAGTGTATTATTCCCACTAATTGAAAATGAAATTTAAATGTTCACACAGATAACAAGGAGAACAAAACCTTTAGTACTGCAGAGTAGAGAGACGTGAGCCAATTGAATCTGGACCTAATAGACAGCAGTAAGAAGAGCATAATTCAGCAGGTATAGTACTGTCAGGGAATTGGCATACTAGTATACTTAATCAAGGTCAGGAATTATTTCAAGTATAAACCATCTGGGGAAATGTTTTTAGAATGATTGAACAGCGTTAACTGTGCTTTTTCCAAATTGCTTTTATGATTTTTGAAATAGCTTCAGAGGAAGCCAGTGTACCTCAATGTACAGAAAGAAGATTATCTGATTCAGAGAGGTGGTCACTGACAGTATTTAGGATACTGTTTCGGATACAGCGTATTAGAAAAATTCTCTGCTTGTGCGAATGGGTGTGACTCCACCAAATCACCAATTCTGGCAAAGATTTTTGTCTAGTCTCACCTATGGAGAATATTAGGAATAAAATCAAGTATGAAAGAGACGGGAAATACTGTAAAGGATATTTATTAAGATTTTAAGTAGTCTGCACTAACATTCCTGGATTCGTATGATAAAATTGAAAGTAACGTATAGTGATAAAAGTTTATTTTTGAGCACCTTTGTTTAAATACAGTATCTGTACTTTAAGATTTTTTTAAAAGCTGTGACTAGCTGTTGTACTAAGGCTCTATGTGATGAAGGAGAATTCTAATTTTGGCTGAGTAAGGCAGCGAAAAGTCATCTATTAAAGCGGGTTTCTAGAATCTACTATATGTTCGCAAAGGATTTGCCAAGTCTGGGAGTAAACAGTCCTTGCTCTGGAGAGCACATGGCAAGAGAGCGAGGACAAAATACTGATCGAGAGCTGATTCACCTGAGCATCTTCCCCCTCCCCAAACCAGTTCCCTGTTCCAGTCTGCTGTGGGTCTGTGCTGGGTGCATCACGCAGGGCGAGCAGGGCAGGGCACCGGGGCAGAACTGCCTGGCTGGCAGCAGGGCGTATGGCGAATGGAGAAAGGAGCTGCTTAAACCACTGCTGCTGCACAACAAAAGCTATTTAAGCCACCAGTTAAGATCCCAGACCTCCCAAAAGATGGGTCTGGCTGGTCGTCTGTGCTGGCAGAGAGACGCAGCGAGGCGGGGGAGCCGCAGAGCTGGGCCGTGCGCGGAGTTCGGCAGGTGTCTGCGCCCAGAGCTGCTGCGTTTCCCCCCTCGCACAGAAGAGCTTTGCTCTCTCTGCAGTAGACCCTGCTCTCCCCTCCTAGGCTTTTTTTACCGTGTGATTTCTCATGGGGCAATTTCTATTCGCTGCTGCCTAAAACCTCCCACGTTTGCATCTCTGGGTGCTTGGTGTTAACGGGGCTCCTTCTGATACCACAGGAAATCGAGTGGAAATTCCTCGTCAAGTCTTGGAGAAATGGTTTCTGGCACGTTTCGAGCCACACCCACTTCCACGGGTAAGACAAAATTTTATTTAAGGAAACTCTTGCTATTTCTAATACTTCTATTTTAAAAACGGTCTATGAAAAGTGCAGGTTTTCCCCCTTTGCTGACTTATTAAGACGTTTTACAGAACGCTTGTGTGGGGAGGTGGAGAAAGACATCTATTTCTAGGCATGCGGTAGTTGCTAAGGGACTGGGGATGAAACCTCAGGAAAAGTGGCGTCTGCCCCAAAATGGAATAAACGACCGGTTTAAATAGGGCTGACCAAAAGGGAGGCGCACTGACAGAAACTGAGAGTACATTGGCAAAGGGATTTTTGTTTGCAAGTGTTATGGTTGTTGTACGGTGTGTGGTTTTTAACCAAGTTCTCATTTGGTCTTTTAGCAAAACAGAAACAAAAAGTGGTAAGTAGTACTTTCGTTTTCATTTTATTTAATTCTAATACATAATTCCCAGGATTTTCGTATGGATCTTCTTTGGTTAATGATCTGAAGGGTTGATTTTTTCTCCTAGACAGAACACATTCCGCCGTATGATGTAGTACCATCAATGAGACCTGTTGTCCTGGTGGGTCCATCCCTGAAAGGCTACGAGGTACGTAGGCCAGGTATTTGCAGTTTGGTAGCATTTTCTTATCTATAATCTTCCTTAGAACATTCAGTGTGTGTGGCCCAGTGCAACTGTTGAATGATAATGCAAAGTGATCTTAGCTTCAATAATTGTCCAAAATGTTATATAAGAACTAAGAGCACTTTGCCCCGTTTGGGTGAGGGGAATTTTTTTTCTGCCTTGTGGCAGTGTCTGTTGCTTGTGATGTCTCAGCTGAAGAGTAGGTAACGTAAGTACACGGGTGCTCTCTTTGTCGTTTTACTGCTTTAAACACAGTGCACGTCCGTTATTTTCAGTACAGTTATTCTTGATTAAATCAAGTAAGAAAAAGAGAATTTGTGTCTGCTACAAGAAAAAGTTGGAGCAGTCAAATTAACTAGCTAGGCTTCTGTCCACATGTAAAATTTTAGTCAAACTAGCACGTGCTTTGAACTTAATTAGCAAAAATTTTGAAGAAGCTTCCCCGTTGTTCTCCTTTTTTCACTTATAAAAACGTGACATCTTCCCATGAAATCCTGTGTTGGCAAATGAAGCAGCTGGGCTATCATAGTGGATTCAGTTCTCCAGCACTTTTACCTGGATGTAGGAACTAATGGTTATTATTTCAGCATGTTGTCTTGACGTTTATTTTTTTAAGATTATTAGTATATTGAAATATATATTCAAAGAAACCTTTAACCCTTGTAAGTTATTTGCCTCTGTTCAGCAGGGAAGTAGGTATGATAACATACAGAGATAAGCAGGACAGCCATTTTTCAGGCTGCAGATTCAAATGAGCATTTAACACGTGCTAAACGAGCATAGGCTTTTAGCAGGGCATTTTAGTGAACTTAACCATCTGTTCAGTGTTTTGCTGAATTAGGAACTAAATGAACATGAGCATAAAATCAAAGATACACTTCATTTAGCTTAATTAATGTTGTTAGCACTTTATAGGATATTATTAAACATATCGGAATGGTCCTTTTTGGAAGATTACAGCATGGTCCCATTATTAGCATAATGCCGTGTTCTTGCATTGTGTTTTTTGTAAGAATGATTGAAAGTGTAGTCTAGCAAAGCAGGTACTTCATACTCTTCCTCTCTGCCTTTTAATTTTATGGTGATGTTTCTTGAGAGGAGCAGATTTCATCCATTGACTTTGTGGTGCTGCACCACAGATTTATTTTATTTATTAGGGGCTCTCAGGTTTGGAGGGGAGAGAGGCTGTTAATACAGAACTCCACAAATAAGCCATCCTGCCTTTCTTTAAGAAAGTAATACTAAACGTGACATCGTGAACATAAAAAGGTGTATAAATGGTAACACATTTAGAATATTAGTTTCAATTACAAATGAAATTATGGTGGTGGTCTATGTTACAGAAACACATTGATCTTACGTCTCAACCTACATGGGAAAATTCTTTTGACTGTTTTTTTCTGACTAAATTCTGCAGGAACCATTTTGAAAGATAACCTAGGAGAAATAAACTGCCAGAGGCCTGGAGGCTTTGATTAAGTTCCTGTCTAGCCTGGCAGACAATAGGTGTCAGCCTGAGTTGTCCTGAAAAGGACAAGGAGCTCATTCAATAAAGTAGGTGACAGCTGTTGGGGCTCGGATGCTTTACCGTGTGCAGGAGTGGAAGCATCCATTTTTTCTGCTTGTATGCCTCCCTGAGAATAGTTTTTCTCTTCTGTTAGAACAGTCATCCAACACGATAAATCTTGTATCTGAAGTTTTAAGCCAGTTCTAATAATGTTACTGTAGGGAAAAAACAAATGATCTATTCAAGCTGAATAGTCCCATCTGCTTCCGACGCGTTCGGAAGGCTGCTGGGAACGGTGTTGCTGTGGAAGGTGGTGAGGTGAGCTCCAATGCTTCACTGCAAGTCGAGGCAGGAGCAGAAAGAGTGACAGCTCTCATGTCCTCCGTTCCACGTTTTGGAGAATGAGTCAGAAAACTTGCAAGTATTTATTACAAAGCGTGCTGCCAAGAGCTTGAAAATTAAATGATTGCTACCTGTGAAAGGTATTGATTGTTGGCGGTATTCTTACCTTCTACTTACCTCTTTTCTTACTTTTGACTTCTTTTTCTCCCTGTCAATCCTCCCTGTTCAATCTTCCTCACCTCTGCAAAGGTGACAGACATGATGCAGAAAGCTCTCTTTGACTTCCTGAAGCACAGGTTTGATGGGAGGTGAGAAACACTGTCCTTTTCATGCTTTTTTTCCCCCCATGTGTTACTAACATTTTAGTGATTTTATTTTATTTTTTTTAATGCAAGAAGATTGATGCATGTTCAAAGCTGGTTTACTGGCTTTTTATCAACGCTGAAGTGCGGCTGGCTGTGGGGTGGGACACAGCTCATGTATTACCAGAATTGCATGTATCGTCACATCTTCTGTGTCTGTAGTAGATTTCTGAGGTTTAACAGAATAATTCTGCCTCAGTAACTTCTCAGCCTGAAGTTACAGGAGAAATCTAGATGAAGGATGACCGGGGATGCGTGGAAAGTGCCAAAATATTGTTGAAAACATCATTACCAGGCTCGAGTTTTTAATGTTGCCCTGGGAATCGGGTTGTGCCCCTTGTCTGGCTGGGAGTCGGAAGGAACGGTGCCACCCAGTGAATCACAGAATCACAAAATCATAGAATCACTTGGGTTGGAAGAGACCTTCAAGATCATCGAGTCCAACCATAACCTACAGTACCAAAATCACCACTAAATCATGTCCCTCAGCACCACGTCTGCCCGGCTTTGAAATACCTCCAGGGACGGCGATTCCACCACCTCCCTGGGCAGCCTGTTCCAATGCCTGATAACCCTTTTGGTAAAGAAGTTTTTCCTAAAGAAAAGAGCCCTGAAGAGCCCTTTGAGCAGAGCCTGGCTCCTGGCTCACTCCTGGCCCTTTTCCTTCCCTCCGGAGCTCCCAGGCTACTGCTCTGCAGCCTGAGCCGACCGCGTGTTGGGGGGAAATGGAACCGAGTGGCTTGCTTGCTTTTTCAAAGAGCTGCCCGGTTCCTTTTGTGGGTGGAACAGTTGAGAAAGCATGATTGATTGCACATAAAAGTACGGTTTTATTCACAGTCCTTTGGGCGCATGAACATTTCTGAACCATTGGATACAAGTGTGTACTGCCGGACCAGCTCACCGGCCGCTGAAGCCTGCAGACACCAGAGAAAAAGTGCCTCTTGGTTTTATTTTGAGATTGATTTATTTGGGCTAGGTTCATTCCAGCACCTTCTGTGAAATTCCAGGCTCCTGGACAGCAGGATGTTCTCTAAATAAAACTATTCACACCCTAGGCCTGAAATAAGTGTCAGAACTAGCAGATTTCAACAGGGTGCAGTAACAGTGCTTCAGACAACACCTAAGAAAAATGAACTCTTAAATATTCTCACTAGTCAAAAATACTTGAAAAGGCAGTTTAAGGAAGGAAATGCTGAGAACTAAAATATGGAAAAAAGCGTGTCAGAACTTTAAAAATTGTAAGGAGGGTTCATCTTGTTCAGCTGGAACACAGATAATATTTCCTGATGAGCTGTAAGAAGGATAATTTGGATTTCTTTGCTAGGAACATAGGCTTGGCCCATGGCATCTCTTCGTTTCCACTGGAGCTCCTCCGTAGTTCAAGGTGTCCACTGTATCTTTGGGACATTCTGCCCTTCCTTCGTCCTAGTTTCTTCAGTGTATTCTAAGAGGAGCTTACACTGTGCTAGCTGGTATATGGCAGCAAGTCAGGTTTGAAAATACCTACAACATTGGCATGGGGAGAGTGAAAATAATAGTGTCTGTTGTTTAGAAGAGGTGGAGTAGGGTTTATGGTCAAGGTACCTTTTTGGGTGCGATGAGGACATGGCGGTGCTGAACTTAACGCATCAACAGCTTAGACAGAACGTTTAACGATCAGCTTCTGTGCAAAACAGCTCATCTCCTCCCCTGTTTTTAATTGCCCAGCTCAAGTGATTTTAGCAGATCCCACAAACGTAGTGATTGATTTCAAACCTGACAGATGAAGCACGGTACGTGGCAGCCTGCAGTGAAATTACCGTTTTTCCGCGCTGTTCACGCGTGCTGCCGTTGCCTCCTCTCCCGGCTCCGGCGTGGCGGCACGGCTCTGGTTGCACCGCAGCTCGCTGGGTGAGCTCTGGTGCCCGTTTGCGTTAGGTGCAGGTACAAAACCCCGGCATATGTTCTCTCCCAGCTGTTGACATATGTCTGTCAGCTTCGCATATGCCGGTGGTAACTGCGAGTCATTGTTTTCGGTAGAAAACCATGGCAACGGGAAGTGATAAGTCATCTCCAGTTGCCACGACGTGATTGCTATGAATATATCCTTTATGAGGTATATTTTTATACCCTATATGAGAATGCACTCAGCGGAGGCCTGATCCGTGAAGATAAGCAGCACCTAAACGCAGAGAAGAAAATGTAAAGCACGTTTCGACGCATCCCATCAGGCTGCACAACCCCCCGGGAGGCAGGACTGCGCCCTGCCCTGCTCTCTGCCTTTGCCCCACTGTGCCCCGGGGCTGCCCAGGGGGGCAAAGGGAGAGATTCTGCCTGGAGCGAGGTATTTTTGGAAATCCTGTTGCCACTAGCAATATTGGCAACTAGATCAGGTAGAAGTATGAAATTTCAGCATTGAAAAAGTTAAATGCCACGAGCAAGCGGATACAACTGACTTTAGCTCTGAGTAACTTTAGAAAAGTGAATTAAATTCCTTTTCAGGCACCTCAGCTGCTCTTTGGTCCTCCTGACAAATTCTATGGCTTTGCAGTCTTTTTCCTCCCCTCCTTTTCTTTTTCTTTCTTCCCATCTCTTCTGCAATTTCCTGACAGTTCTGCATTACCAGGAAGGTAATGACTGTCCAAGGGGACAGCTTTTCAAAAGACTTCAGTAAGACTTGAACTAGCAGGACTCCTTCCCTCCCTCTGAATACCCTCGGCTTCTGCCAGCTCCTGTTGTACGTGCGACGTCCTCTGCTGGCCGGGAGCTGAGGGAGAGGCCGGAGCGCTGCCCGGGACAGGCCTGCGGAGAGGAGCTGCGGGAGGGCACGAGGCATTCGGGAACGGCCGCTGCAGAGGCTCTAGCAGCATCGTTTTCTGAAGGCATTGTGTTTAATCGCTGGTGCATAGACCAAGCCTGACTGTATACGCTCTGTAAACAAAGCACAGCAAAGGCACGTTTTTTCTTACCATCTTTCTGCCACAGTGATACTGAGGATTACTCCTTACTCAGGCAGACTGAAATGCTTCTTGTGTTGGGCACAGGAGGGGAGCGTTTCTGGTCCTTCCTCTGTTACGCCTCTCCGATGCCGGCAGGCAGAGGTCTAGGAGCTCCTGAGCCAGAGGTGCCATCTGGGTCGTCACCTCTAGACCCATGATCCATTCATCCTTCCCATTTCTTTTTTAAACACATTTATACTTCTGGTCTCCACTGTATTTTCTGGCAATAATCTTATTTATGTATCATGTAGAAAAGCACTTGCACTTTTTAACCCTCCATCTGGTAATTTCACTTAGAGCTGCGTAAATCTTACATGCTATGGAATAGCTGCTAGTCATTTCCAGCTCCTTTCCCTTTCCCTTTTTCCCTTTCCCTTTCCCTTTCCAGCTCCCTTTCCAGCTCCCTTCCCAGCTCCCTTCCCTTCCCTTTTCTATGGCTCTTTGGCTCATCACAGTCCACCTAAATGGATTTTAGGTGAAGTGATTGTGTGGTCTGTGTTTTATACCCTGTTGTCTCTTGTCAGCTCGCTGACAGATGGAGTAAAACAGAATGACCTTTCTTAAGTGGAGGCGCAGGCCCCAGCAGTACAGGTAGCTGCGCTCCGCTTGCTGGGCTCACTTCGGCCGGGAGCCGAGTCACTTAGCCCTTTGGCACAGCTCCGGGTCTGGAAGAGCAGGCTGTGTGTTGGAGGACCCATCTCCCAAAGCCAGCAGCTCTGTCCGGTGGCTCCCGGGCAGTCGGACAGGAATGGCGTGCTCTGCTCCGGTGTCCGAACGTGGCCCTTCCTCACCCCTCAGCAGCGTGGGCTTTCATCGGCAGTTTCACTGTCTGGGAAGAGAAGTGACTCCGTTGTCCTGTATGCCCTAAGGCTCACAGGACTTGTAGTATTTGTGGTACTCCGTAAATTCACGTAGGAGATGAGTGAGTTGGGGAGGAGAAAAATTAACTAATGCATTAAGTAGAATAGCAGAAACTATATGCCAGAATCTACAGTAGCGTAGGGAATAGAAAACACTTTACAATTATGCAGCCTTTCTCTTTAGTCGTTCTTTAATGGTGACATAACAGCTATAAAACATGTCTGAGTGGTATTTTATTGTATTTGCACTTTGGAATGGAATGTAGCTGTAAATCATGCGCAGCGCGCTGAAAATTTGACTGCTGTGTTTTTGTTCTGTCCTGTGTTCTTACTCATAGGATATCAATAACTAGAGTGACAGCTGACATTTCTCTTGCGAAGAGGTCTGTTCTAAATAATCCAAGCAAGAGGGCAATAATTGAGCGGTCAAACACAAGATCCAGTTTAGGTAAGGCATTGACACAGGTGTCATTCTGAACATATTTACGTACTGGAGGGAAGCGACAAGATTGCAGCCTTCAAGACACCGTCAGTTCTGCAATTTTAAATGTGTCTGCGGCATTTTAATCTATAATTCTGAATTTCACGTACTCCAATGGGAGAAGAGTTTTGCTTGGCTGAGGAGCGGCAGCAGAGCACAATGTGCTGTGTTAGCCTCATGTTAAGCAATTACCTGGGCTAGAGCAAGCAGTATTTTAGTTATTATTTGGAAAAAACAAGTATTCTGCAGTCAGAATGCAGGTTCAGTGCTGGTTCGTCCCAAGGTGAGTTGGCCTCAGAGCTCCCTCTTGTCAGCCCTGTGCTGTTAATTCCACATCACAAGGTGCTGGAGATGTTTCCCCTTGCCCAGCCAAGAAGGAAATGTTCTTATTCCTGGGACTGGTTTTGTATTTTACGCTCAACAGCTACAGCTTAATCTTCCTGTCTACCCATGAGAGCTGAGACCGGGGTCCAGCTCTTCCCACTCGCAGTGGCGTGGCTGCTGGGTTACACCAGCCTGGTGAATTTCTATTTCTTTCACTCGGGTGGAAATTTGTGTGTAGTATATGCATGCCAGTACCCTGGGCTCTGGACACCGACCCAGGAGGTGGAAGGAGTTGGCTTCCAGTCTTCTCAGGAACAAAAAGGCTCTTAAATGCAGTTCTCTGACATCTCGAGAGACTGAAGTGGAGGTGTAGGTCACAGGACGCTTCACTTGCAGTTGGCATTCTAGTACAGGAGCAGGCACCCCAAAATTAAGTGCTGCAAGGGTGAGTACTCATCTTCTCCTGCCTGTGAACATACGCTGCTCTGTGGAACAGCTCTTAGGCAAATTAAACACATGTGAGTTGCTGACATACAGCTCTTTTCTACTTGGGTGGTGTCACTTGCAGGCTTCAATATGCACTGAGTTTATTTAAAATTCATCACATGCGTGCGCGTGATTAAGAGGGATCAGAACAATGAATATCAGAAATACAATTTACATGGAAATATATTTCTCCTTTTTCTTCAGACAAAAGTGCTTTGGTGTGAACATTGCCATTAGTGTCTTCTTAAATAACACCCTGTCAATTATTTATCATAAACAAATTTTTGTGGTTGTAGAATTAGGAGGTCACAGTTCTGCTTTTCGTACAGACTCGTGTTAAGTTAAATCAGAATTGCAATCCAAGAACAAAAAATCTTTAAGGAATACCAATATATCGCTTGCCACCTGAAATAAAAAAATCTTACGAGTCCTAAGCTATTTAGCAGGTTTGGAAAATATGCTTATATCTGTTTTGTATTAATAGAAATGTGCATATAATTGTACCCAGTGTTTAAATACATTGATATTATAAATTAACATAGTACGTATGTATTTTCAGGCAACAGAATTATCTCCAAGGTAATATTTATTTTAAAAATCACCCGGAGTAATAGGTTATTTCTGGAAGTTACATTAATTCACATACGGAGTTCGTGTAATGAATTCATACGCTCCATGAAAACAAATGAGTGATGACATTTTTGTCTAAGCAATGCTGGGGTTGACTGGCTCTCACCTGCTTTGTTTTCCTTTACTAGCTGAAGTACAGAGTGAAATTGAGAGAATCTTTGAGCTGGCAAGGTCCTTACAGCTGGTCGTCCTGGATGCAGACACTATCAATCACCCTGCACAACTTATCAAGACATCTTTAGCTCCAATTATTGTCCACGTTAAAGTGTCTTCTCCAAAGGTAATGTATCTCACTCTCAAAATACGTGCGTTTGAGAGGGACCTGGCGAGCGGTGTGGGAGTGAGCGGTGTGGTATCGGCTCCTGAAGAAATTAAGGGTGAGGTGAAGGGAAAAAAAATGAAATATTTAAAGCAAGGGCGTGACAAGGGAATGTCTGAGGCAATTTCATTTTTCTGCACTAACCCTTAAGCTGGCCTGAGGCTGAGCCTTAGACGAGGTACCCACCAACTCAGCAGACAAAAAAATTCCTGAGGAGCAAATTCTTTCTGTAGCTCTGAGCTCCCCTGGGCAGCCCCTTTGCAGCCCCCCTGCCCCAACACAGCCGTAGTTCTGGGGTCTCTCTACAAGCTGAACCTTAGGCTGAGCTTCAGAGAAGACACCCAGCCCCTTGCCCACTTCCCAGGCAGTTGATAGTGGTTGTCTGTTGGTCACAAAGAAAGCTGGTCTGCTTTTGGCTGTGGCTTCAGCCTGGGGGATGTTGATACACCATCTACAGGTGGGTCTGGGCCAGTGGGGCCAGCCTGCTGGTCTGCTCCTGCCATGGAGCACCCATGTGACAGAGCTCAGGAGCGCAGTACGCACCCACCACGACCGTGGCCGTTAGTGCAGAAGGGGGCCTGGAGTCATGACGGAGGCTCTGGGTCTCATGGAATCAGCATGGCGATGGTGGGATGCTGCCCAACACCTGCTGGAGAGGCCTCTGTGGCACATCAGAGATGTCTACAGAGAGGCATGTGCCAGTTCTTGGTGCGGGTGACCAGCAAGTGGTGGGGGAGGTTCTGCTGGACCTGCTGCTGGGGAGGAAGAAAGGAAGAACTGGACAGAGCTGAGAAGGTGCAGGACAGCCTTGGCTGCGGCAGCCATCAGATGGTGGAATTTAAGATCCTGAGCAAAGTAAGCAGTACAAATGACAGAATTGCAGACCGAGACCCTAGAACTGGTTTGTTCAGGAACCTGTTCGGCAGGATCCCATAAAAGACTGTCTTAGAAAATGAAGGCGCTCGGGAGAGCTGTGTGATCTTAATGGACAGCTTTCTCCAAGCACAGGAATGATCCGTGCCTTGGTGGAACTGGGCAGGAGAGCAGTGTGGATGGACGGGGAGCAGCCTGAGCTCCAACACAAAAAGGAGGCGCACAAAAGATGGATGCGGAGACAGGCATCCCAAGAGGAATACATCTTGGGGTCAAGTTACGAAAGCCGGAGTTCAGCTGGAGCTAGAACTAGCGAGAGATCTTACGGGTAACGGAAGAGGCTTCTGTGACTAACTGGACATATGCAAGACCAAGGGAGCAGATGGGGTTCATCTGGAGGAGCAGTCCCGTGCCATTGCAGAGCCGCTCGCTCTCTATTAACTTTTAAAGCTCATAGTGATCTGGGAAGGTTCCTGATAACCGGGAAAAGGCAGATGTCACATCCATTCTCAAGAGGGGTAAGAAGGAGAATCTGGGGAACTAGAGGCCAGTCAGTCTCACCTCAGTCCCTGGGAAGGTTATGGAGCCAATCCTCTGGGAAGCTGTTCCCCAGCCACACGTGGGACAAGAGGGACAGCAGGGATTTACCAAAGGCAAATCATGCCTGACCATCCTGGCTGCCCTTTGTCATGAGATTATGACCCCGGTGGGCAAAGGAAGAGCAGTGGCTGCTGTTAGCCTTTACTTTAGCAAGGCTTGATGTGGTCTTCTTGTAGTATCCTCCTGGGCAAATTGGTGAGATAGGGTCTGGGTAAGTGTGGACTGTAAGGGGGATGGCAGACTGGGTGCACTGCAGGGTCCAGGGTGCTGGTCGGAGGTACAAAGTCCATCTGGCAGCTGGTTACCAGTGGTGTCACTCAGGGTCTGTAATGGGGACAGTACAGTCCAGCATTTTTGGTAATGTACACGGCTGTGGACAATACCTAGTTGTGGGGCAGGTCAGTGTGCCTGAGGGCAGGGCTGTCATTTAGCTGGGCGGGCTGGAGAAAGAAGCTGTCAGGAACCTCTTGAAGTTCAGCAGCGGCAAATACCAAGTCCTGCCCTTGGGCTGGAGTCCCCCTAGAGGGAGACTAGAGAGAGGGAGCAGCTCTGCAGCCGCGGGCCTGGGGGACTTGGAGAACCATTTGGACAGTTGTGAGCAGTGTGCCCTTGCAGCAGGGAGTCAGCTGCGTGTTGGGCTGTACGGGCAACGATGGGTCAATCCTGGCTCAGAGAGGTGGTGGGATCTTCTTGGAAATGTTCAAAACTCAGCTGGGTGAGGACCTGAGCAATCTGATCCAGCTGGCCTTACTTGCACTAATTGGCTTGGCACAGAGACCTCTAGAGGTCCTTCCAACTTAAAAAATACTCTGTTGTTCTATGATCCTGTAATTTTCTTTGAGACTTTACAGAGAAATAATTGAGGATTCCTAACTCTTACGCCCTTTAAATTCTAGTAATGAACACGGTGGAAGGAAAAAAAATGACTGTAAAAGTCACTGAAATTTCAAAATTACTGAAAAGTAATATGAACCACGTGTGGAAAATACCTTCTGTACCCAAAATGCACCTTAGAACAGATTAAGTTACGGTGTTACTGCTACACAACGTAACATGCTGGTACTGTTGTGCCACAGTCAGTCCAGCAGTCCGGTGTAATTCTGTATATGTATAATTTTCGTGGTCCTGTAGAAGATTAATTTTGTCAAAAATAACTGACTTTGAGTAGAGTAAAGCAAAATTGCCATTCTCTCTGCATTTGAAATATTTGCAAGGGATGGAATGTGATGGCGAGGGAAACGTGCAGAGCTTTCAGGGAGGTTGTCAGAGAGGTTTGTGCTTACGTTCAAGGATAATACTTTATCCATTTTGTTAAACATAATGGAGAGTTGCTGAACTTGGTAATCCTCCGATGGGATGTCAGCCTGAGCTTTATGGAGATATGCGATTCTTAAACTCACATTTTTCCTCTTTTCCTCTGGCAGGTTTTGCAGCGACTGATAAAATCTAGAGGAAAGTCACAAAGTAAACACTTGAATGTTCAGTTGGTGGCGGCTGATAAACTTGCACAATGCCCACCCGTAAGTACAGACGAAAGGCTAAAGAACTTGTAATATGTGGAATTTTAAAGATTGCTGCTGCGTTGGTCCTTGATTATAGCTGAGTTCATACGTTACCACGTCACTTTATGGCGATTCAGACAGCCCTGCGATTGCAACCCTCGATCAGCTTTTATTGCTAAGAACCAAGTTGTTTGATACTTTCATCCTGATTATCGCCTGTGCTGGGTTTATTATGATCTTTGGCAAGGTGACAGGTCAAAAACGGCGTGTATGGTCCAGTTGATGCACCAGCACATGAGCGAATGACATCATTCGTGAAGCAGCACTATCTTAAGGTCCCGGAGGGCCAAAGTCTCTGACTCCAGGTTTGAGAGGAGGCTGCAGAGGACTTTCCTTCAGCTGCGCAGGGAGTCCAGACCCGCTGTCGGTACGGGGCGAGTCGTGTGTCTGCCTGCACGTGATCCGCGAGCCTCCTGACGCAGCAGTGCCTGGAAGCCATTCCAGTTGCCTCACGGGAGCGCCGTCACTGCTCACTGACTGTTTTGCCGAAGATAGCCATGACTCACCTTGAATCACCTGCTGCTTACGGAGCAGAGGTCCTGGGTAGCTGATTAGGCAGGCAGGGGCTGTGCGAAAAAGCTGTACGGGTGCTTGGACAGGGCAGCTCAAACTTGCTTTTATTTTTGAAAACCACGCCTAGTTTCCACCACAGAGAAAGCCACTCAGTGGAAACAAACTTGGATGAGGACTTTGGTCCTCATTGCTCTGGTGACATTGCTGTGGTAGAGCAGACACTGCTCTTCGTACCAGGCCAGTGATGAGACGGTCCAGCCCATGGCTTGCTGTGTTGCCCGACTTTCTCATGCCAAAGAACTGTGAGGAGAAGCAGATTAAATCAGAGAAATTCCGAATAAACACTGGGAAGGTTTCCATGATCGTACTCGCTGACTTAAAATAGGCAAAGTGCTGACAAAAGAAATGTCTTGGAACAATCTAGGAACAAATTTGGGAGTTGAGATCAGCAGAACAAATGCCCGACCCTAATGGTCAGACAATGCTTCTAGAAAACTTTCGCTTCTGTTATGTAGACCTTAAAGAGATTGCCTCCATTTCAGATGGCTTTTCTTTTCGATTCAAATGAAAGTAACAAAGTTCAAGCAGCTTTTGTTCTGGAGTAATGATACAAGGATTTATTTCCATGAAACTTGGGTTTGTCTGCTTCTTAAGATACCACACACCACAGCCGCCTCCTCTGTTGTTCCCACTGGCCGTAAAAAGATCGTTCAGGTATTTCTGGGCACTCCACCTACGTTACAGCAATACGTGTTGCTTTCTAACTGTTCTCGCTGGTAGGAATTGAGGTTAAGCCACATCTTTAGACCAGTGCTCTCACGCCCCTCAGATGTCCCAGAGCTGCTGGTGGTGGGAATGGTGGCACTCCACCCAGCGGAAAGGGAGACGTGGAGAGAGCTTTCTCCTTCTCTCTCCTCTTGCCCACCGGTTGACCTTTTAGGTTAGATGGTTCCTGCCATCAGGTGGACCTCACCTAATTACGAGCTAGTGTGGGGAGTCTGCCAGGCTCTGCTGCACCGGGGCACCCGTCCTCCCCCCGCAGGGTTACCCCTCCTGCCTGCGTGGCCCCAGCTCTGCCCAAGAGTTCTGCTTTGGCTTGGCCAGGCAGTGGGGTAATTCCACATCTACAGACCAGCTTTCTGGAAAATCCCCTTTCAAGCTGACCGACCCTGCTGGCAGGTTCAGGTTATGTGTACTCAGTAGTTCCAGCCAGATACGAAGTGAGGAGTAATTCACATGGGTCTGTCAAACTTTGAACGTTGGCAGGTTTTGCAATGTTTTGGTGTACATTCAGGCTAGATTCACTCTGGAATGTTAGAAAGCAGAGGAAAGGTAATAAGTTTGACTGAAATTTCTGTCTGCCTTATCTAGAAGCAGAAGGGTTTAAGAATGTGTCCAGAATGGGAGAGATCTGATTCAAATTCCACCTTTGGCTGATACAGAGCAAGAATTTCAATAATCCAGAAAAGTGCTGGCGGCGGTGTGTGGATGTGGGAGGTGCACCCCGATGCCGCCAGTTATATACACTCCTGGCAGTGCCCCAGACAGCCTCTCTCCCTGGCGGGGGTGGATCTCGCAGCCACCCTCCTGCTGTCCCTCTGGCCCTGTCAGCCCCAGTTGCAGATGTCCAGCTCTCCAAAGCGGTAGATGGTGACTGCGTATACATCCAGCTGGTTGCGTCGCCGCAAAGACCTGTAAGCTGCTGCTTACAGTAGCTGTAGATGGCTTTGCTCGCCGTCTCATCCCCGTTTTCCACTTCAGGCAGCACTGAAAGACGTTCAAGCCATCTCGAGTTCTCCTGAAGAACTCAGCTATATTATGTTTCTCACATGTAATTTTCTACTGAATTGTTATCTCTTAAAATGATGACAGAGAATTCCTGGGAGCTGTTCAGGTTCCATTAACTAAACCAAAATTGTACATTTTTCTGTAGCGCAAAGTAATTTCTGTACAAGTGTACACCTTCCTAACTCTTAACGGGTGCGAACCGAGTTAAATGGAATTGCACCTGCACCCGTTTGAATATGGCTGATGGTATTTGCACTGAGCTGTCACTGAGCTCACACGCAGAACAATCCGCTGCACATTCTTCGCATTTGAAAGGTGTATTTATTTTCCCACCTGCACAGAGAAGGCTGCACGCGCTTCATGGCCTTGTTTGCTCTTTTTACAGCAACTTCCTCTTATTCCGCTTTGGTTTGTTCACGAGTTGAGATGAGGCAAGTAGCTGCGTGGATTGGAATAAAGAGCGTGCAGCGGGATGCGCGGTGTAGCTTGTTCCTTGCATCTTGGCGCTTAGATTGTCCATCCCCATGTTCTAGTAAACTCTGCCTAAACTTAACACCCAGTCCTGTAACTGTATTCCATTGCCTAAGGCAGCAAAGTGAAGACCCCGCCTGGACAAGAAAAGCATTTCCAGATTTGAGGTTGGGAACGTACAACTGGTGGTGCTAAGCGGCTGCTTTCCACCCCGACGCGCACAGCAGCCTGCTGCAGAAACCCGCTCATCAGTTTTGCACTGTTTGACTTCAAAAAAGTTACTCCTGACTTGGGGCACTCGAGGGGAGATGACAGGCTTGGTTAAGTCTAGATTAAAGGACCAAGTTGATCCATGATTTAATTAGCGAAAGTGGACTGCTAAGACCAAAGACACCACTGTCTCTCGTGGGCACTGCAACCTGCTTCATCTGCTCTGCCGCTCAGATTCCTGCAAGGGGAATGTTTGTTTAAAGTGAAGATACTTGAAAACCATAAAAACCTCATTTTTATTTTTTTCATTGGCTGAGAGCCAGCCTTAAGTAATCAGATGGTGCTGTATGTCTAGACATTTTAAAAATAGCTGTCTTTTTTGGCATATTTAAGTTCAGGAACCACTTTCATTATTAATTCCTTGCTAATCTTTCACCGACGCTGCTGAAGCCAGCGCTAAGCGTGCTTGTCACTGCGTGACTCCGTTAAGCAGGAACATTAAATGGCTCGAGGAAACATGAACTGTACCGACCATACAGCTTTAGATGCACTAGTTGTTTACTGTATGTTTATTTTTTTTAACTTTTGGATTTGTGCCACTGCTAAGAGAGGGTACATATCCCGCTGATCTGTTTGATATAACTTAAAAATTACCAGGAAGTTTGCTCTGGCAGAACTAAAATGCATTGGTATAATTAAAAAGAGCCAGTACACCAGATATATGTACAAGTTCAGAGTCCCGCTCCTTCTCAGGGCCACCTCCATCCTTGCGGGTGCATCCCCAGAGCCTGAGCTCACCTTCCCTGGGCGCCGGCGTTGAGGTGCGATTTGGGATTGCGCGTAGCTGTACTAACTGTGGGCTGTGCCTGAGGCTCGCTCCCTCTCCCGCCCCCTCTCCCGAGCACTCCTGAGGTGAGGAAGGTGCCGTGGGAGTCATGGCTGTTTGATCTTCTCTGGAGCGTGTCCAGAGAAGGGCAACGGAGCTGGTGAAGGGTCTGGAGAACAAGTCTCCTGAGGAGCGGCTGAGGGAGTTGGGATTGTTCAGCCTGGAGAAGAGAAGGTTGAGGGGAGACCTTCTCACTCTCTACAACTCCCTGAAAGGAGGTTATAGCCAGGTGGGGTCAGTCTCTTCTCCCAAGGAACCAGCAATGGGACAAGAGGAAATGGCCTCAAGTTGTGCCAGGGGAGGTTTAGGTTGGAGATGAGGAGAAACTTCTTTATGGAAAGGGTTCTCAAGCATTGGAAGAGGCTGCCCAGGGAGGTGGTGGAATCGCCGTCCCTGGAGGTATTTAAAAGCCGGGCAGACGTGGTGCTGAGGGACATGGGTTAGGGGTGGTTTTGGCACAGGTTTATGGTTGGACTCGATGATCTTGAAGGTCTCTTCCAACCCAAGTGATTCAGTGATTCTATGATTCTATGTTGTGTTGCTGACGTGGGGTAACACATGTAGAGTATCTCACAGTGGTTATACAGTAAACCAAAAGGAACAGCAGAGGACAGTGGCAGCTGATTTTATCTTCTCCTCAGGAAAGAACACTACTTTAATGTATATCACTTAAGAAATACTAGTGTATATAGAAGTGCTGGTATGATAACTATTGTAGACATGTTGTAAAAAAATATTGCGGTGAATAAAATGCATTGTAAGGAGAGCTGGGAAGAAACTCCTTTACTCCATGACCCCTACAACAAGGATCTCCTTAAAAGAACCTTTTTTCCCAAATACATAGAAATAGGACAAACACAAGTTCGCTATGTGCGGAACTGTTAAATGCAAGAAAAAAACCACCTGAGTGCTTTCTCTGTAATTTATTTTCCCTGTAAAACACTGTAGTGCCCTGCAATCAGGATCCTGCCAGTTTGGCAGCTTTTCCCTTGTGACCTTCAGTTGACAGCCTGGGAGGCTCACCGTTTCCAGTCCCAGGGTTATTTTACAGTCAGCTGTTAAAAAGGTGACAGTTCTACTGCAACTGTTCTTCTTCCCTAAATCCAGTTTAATTGAGATCACTGTCACAATGCCACGTGAAGCTACATACTGTCACAGACCGGGCGGTTTTGGTGTGTTAGCTAGAGTGTTGGCTCTGCATTTCTTGGAGGTGCCTGGAGGTGTTACTCCGTTGGGAAAGGAAGCCGTAGGCAGCAGTGCTGGTGTTCCCCTCTCATCTCTTTGCCATACCTCCACCTGGCTGCACGTTTAGTTGTGCCACTGCAGCATTTTGTGAGCTGCCTGAGCTGACTGATCCAGGTTAAAAAGGAACTTGGGGAACAGTTCCCTCGTTTGGCAGGGGGAGGTTGGAGGGTGTTGGAAGAGTTTTCATCGACCCGCTTGCTGGTACAACCCCACGCAGCTGCAGAGACGCCTTGAGACAGAATTACCTGCGAAGCTGCATTTTGTATAGATGGGCAGACTTGCCCTCACATCAGCAGCCAGCTGTGCAAGGAGCGAGCAGCGCAGGAAAACTGCGTCCTAGCCTCAGACCAGAAAATGACAAAACTCATTCTTTTATTTAAGAAAACACATACTATATTCCGAGTGTCGTATTTTAATTTCAATATTGTCCAAGCAAAGTATATGTCAGCAGATCACCTTCTTTTATTTCCGAACTTAACGATGTTTGAATTACTAACTTCTTCCACAAATATTGATGTGAGTGATATAATGGAATACGTAGCGTATCAACATGTGTTTAAATAGCAAAGGAGTGTAAAGGGTATAGATAAAATAAATAGAGGAGCAAAACAAGCAACAATAAACACTGAGTTCAACCAAAGGATGTAGTGTTAGGAATATTCTTATTAGAAGAAATCTCCGTACTTGCTGGCAGAGGAGGAAACATTTCTTTAGCATGCCGATGAGCGAGAATAAATTAAAAAATAAATAAAAGTAAGTTCTGGGCCAGACTTTTGGGCAGAAGGTAGATGCATGGTGAAAATTCAGGATGAATTCATCGTGCACTTTTATGTCTTATTCTAGAGATGTCAGCTCTGTGTATATTGGATAGATCTATAAATATGCATGGAGGAAAGAGCGGCCTGTGGTTTGTGTCGGTTACTCTCAACACCTGCAACACCTGCACTTTTCATTTCCTCTGCTGTTTTCACAAGAGATTTTTTCCACTGAGGCGTGAGTTAAGATTAAAGATGAGGTACCAAATTTCCCTGCTGAAAATAGGTTTATATTTCTCTTGAGGGACTCAGTTTATGATGGTTTATTACCAGCAGTTTAATATCAATACTTGTCATGCTGATGATCTAAAATATTGTCTGCCAGCAGTTTATTATCAATACTTGTCACGCCGATGATCTAAAATACTGTGTGCAGAGTGTCCTTTTGACTTGTGGTGGAGAAGCCTCCTGGCTTTGAATTCCTTCCACGCTCCCGGGAAAACACCCTCTCGGTGGCTTGCGTGGGCAGCGGGTGGGAGGCAAGCACCAGGGCTTCACCGCTGGTCGGGGACTGTCCCCTGGTAGCCACATCGGTAGGGGAAAGGTCCTACCTGCGCGGTCTTGCCCATCGGAGAGTAGATAGGTGAGACGATCCAGGTAGGCATAAATGCAGGTAGGTAAAAGACAGAGCATGGAGCTGGTCTCTGAAGAATTCCCAGCTGCACGGAGTGGCTGCATGTCCTGCAGCAGCCTTGCTGAAGCAGCAGTCCTGCCCCCAGCAAACTGCGCGCTGCCTTCACTGAAGCGGAAGCGGTTTTAGGGGCATCGTCGCTCTGGAGATGTGTTCAGTTAGGGTGAGAGGAGTATGTGTGAGCCCCTGGGTCCAAAACCAGCGCAAAGCACCCCCGTGGTACTCTGACATCTCGTTTCAGTTCCTGTCTTAGAGCAAAATAAATTCATTAAAGGAGTCGTGTGCCTTTGCGCATGGTAGGGCTGATGCACCATCTAGTGAAAGGATGCAGTGACTTCTGAGAGCTTTGGCTTTTGAGCGCTTTATAAACCCACTTGTATGATTTTCTTTTGCAATTACATGCTCTGGTTCTTATTTACCGAATTTTAAAGGATTAGTGTGATGAGACGTGTTTAACTTTCTTTTCCTCTGTGACATTGTAATGAACCAAACTTTGTTCTCGTGACCAGGAAATGTTTGATGTAATTTTGGATGAAAACCAGCTTGAAGATGCTTGCGAACACTTGGCAGAATACCTTGAGGCGTACTGGCGTGCTACTCACACCACCAGTAGCACACCCATGACTCCTCTCCTCGGGCGAAATTTAGGCTCCACCGCACTTTCACCGTATCCTGCTGCGATCTCTGGATTACAGGTAGGAAAACCCATTTCAGCCCCAAACCCCAGTGTAGATCAGGTGGGGGTTTTTAATCCGTGGGGAAAATAGTGTAACAGGTATCGTGTATAGCGTAATTTCTGTTTGCTTCGTTAGTCGCTGCGCGCTGTTTGGGCGCTGCCAGCAGCAGGCAGGCAAGGCACAGCCCGTGAGCAGTGAGGGAGCCGTTAGCCAGCCGAGCGCTTCCTTTCCCGGGAGATAAAATGGCTGTGAATTTTCTGGCAGGGAGCAAGTTCTCGAGGAGGAGTTAGATGACGCCCTGTCAAGTGGTATTGCAGCCCTATTAGAAAACGGCTTTTTTTTTTAATCCGGATTTTTTTAATCCGTGCTTGCAAACGAGACCCTGTCAGATTGAGAGTGAGCGTGTACGGGCTGTCGCGGCAGTTGAGCCAACAGCTACCGCCTTCTAGAACGCAGCCCAGTGTCTGCGACGGTCCCTGTTATCTCTACCCTCATAACTTCACAAAACAGTCACTTTTGGGTGAAAAACTTCCATGCTTGTCTCTTGTACCAGCGAAATGCCTTCACCTTTTTGAGTTCTTTGAGTGTGAATAAAATACATTTTTTTTACCCGTTGAAAAAAATTCTGACCCTTTTTTTCCACAGGGATAGCTCAAAAACGGCTGAACTTTGACACTTCAAACGTGGCATGTAAATAGTCCTTAATGAGAAGTACGTGCTTTACTAAGTTTGAAAACAGACAATGTTTTTGATTAATAGTTCTGAATGCTTGAGAAGATCAGGATTGCAGCCAACTTTTAAGTCTGAAAGTTTCAGGAGGAGTTCTGGATGTGTGTGACTCTCTAGGAGTGTGCGCTGTCTAACGTACGTCTAAAGTAGAGTTGAGCGAATTACATTTAATGAGTAATTCACCTGACAAATTTAACCTCTGTTCTGCTCGTAGAGTATCTGGAAACAGGTAACAATTTTGACGGAAATGATGCATTGTTCAGTGTTTTCAAAGAACATAACGCTGTTTTTTCTGTGAGTGACTTGCACTTCACTGGAGGTGCATGATACGTGATACTCACGTTTCTAATGCTGTGCTTGGTCTCACTAGGATCAGTAAGTCACTCTTTCCTGACTGGCTGAATGCACAAGCACTGTTCTTTTACTAATAACATGCACATGTAAACTTGTTGTTTCCATTTTCACTTACCTCAAAATTTCAGTTTTCCATCCCTTCATGACAATAAAATGCCATCTGCAGAACTTTCACCTCTTCAGTTTTGTTTTGAAAACTGGGTGTATCCACAGAATTTTTTTCAGGCATTTATTTCTCTCTGATCAATGGACACCAGCAGTAACTGTGAAATGTTGCTCCATTTACTTAGGGAAAACTCACACTGAAGATGAAAATCACCCCTGTGCAGTGGGCTGGCTGAAGGTACGCATCACTTAATCCCCACTTCACCCGAATTGTGAAGGCTTAGGTGGGACTTGACTGGTGCTAGTTCTCTGCAGAGGGGTCAATTTCTCCCCGGGTGACTGATGCCCAACCAGAGGCCGCAGGATGTGGCTCTCAGTGCCACTCCAGTGGTCAGGCCCACGGAGAGAGTGCCCATGTTTTACACGGTTCTCTCGCAGCGAAGACTTCCACCAGCAGAACCGCTCATCCACCGAGAGGTTTTATGCTAATTCAAGCCTTCGGAAGGATTTGCATCAGTTTTAACTGTAACGATGTGCTATGGTAATTAAAGCACTCGTGCGAATCCCAGGCATTAAACTAGCTTAGGTGCTTACGATATATTAAGAGTTTATACTTCTTATGACCTTGTGACTCCTTCCTGCCTGTTACCTTGGGGAACTGACCACCAAAAGCCCAGAGCCTCATGTAACGGTCACACCTGAGAGTGACACAAGTTTGTGGGGATGATCTGTACGTACTTTCCCTAATCCGGACGTGGGAGCATCCCCGTTTTACTTGAGGGCGGCTTGGCCTTTAGTTTACTGAGAATTGAAAATTCTGATTTAATTTAAGTCTTTGGGCTTCATGAAGGTCGTCAGGGTGAAGTTAAATGGCATCGACACAGAAGAATGAGGGAGAGAGAGGGTATATGCAAGAGCGTGCTCCCACTGCGTCCCGTCACACCGTGTGTCATATACCTGCCAAAGCCAGTGGCCATTTGGTCCCCGGTCATGACCTTGCCTAAAAGGGGGAGATACCAATTTTGAGCTGCGTGTGTTTGCAGTCCTCAATAGGAAGATTTAATTTTGCCATTGCTGATTCCTAGGGGCCAGTGGTTCGCCCTTGTACCTGGTCCCTGGTTAGCTCGAAACCTACGCAGTGTAGTCACATTTCAGCAAATGGCCTTAAATCCTGTAATTCAAATTTTGGGGATATGCCTTTCTTAGGCTCCAGGGGATTTGCATTTTAAGCCTGTTACTGCAGAAGACATAATGCAGCTTATCATTCCGATTGCGCTGCAGGATCAAAAGTTCTTTGGGGCGTAAGACCAGCGTGCAACCACACCAGTTTTGTGCCACCCTTACACCTCTGGGGCAGTGACTAGCGGGGTGGGAAGGAGCGCACAGGCAAGGCAGGGAGACAGGGAAGTTTCTAGAAAGCAGCAGGTTGCAGCCGGAGCAGTTAATCACTACAGAGAAGATAAAGGGTGTGAGCAAAGAAAGTTAAAGTTGCAGTTGATTAGGTGATTATATATCAAAATTGTATGCTCAGGTCAAATAAATATGAGAAGTATAATTTGTGAGGAAAATATGTAAACTGACTTAGAGCCCCTCTGCTGGGAGGACAGGCTGGGAGAGCTGGGGGGGGTCAGCCGGGAGAAGAGAAGGCTCCGGGGAGACCTTCCAGCCCCTGCCAGTGTCTGAAAGGGGCTCCAGGAAAGCTGGGCAGGGACTTTTTACAAGGGCAGATAGTGACAGGACAAGAGGTGATGGCTTCAAAGTGGCAGAGGGGAGATTGAGATGAGCTATGGGCCAGAAATTCCTGGCTGTGAGGGTGGGGAGCCCCTGGCCGGGGTTGCCCAGAGCAGCTGTGGCTGCCCCATCCCTGGAGGTTCAAGGCCAGGTTGGACGGGGCTTGGAGCAGCCTGGTGTGGTGGGAGGTGTCCCTGCCCAGGGCAGGGGGTGGCACTGGATGGGCTTTAAGGTCCCTTCTGACCCAAACCCTTCTGTGGTTCTATGATATAATCACTACTAAAACACGATGCTATAAGGAAAACTTGGGGACAGTGTGGTAGAAGTTGCTGCCCAGTAGCTGAATGTGTGAATTTGCAGGACACCATTTCCGCACCAGCTCGTTTCGTGGCATCTCTCCGTGAGTACCCTTGGTAGCATCGACCCACAGAAGGGGATGCGACACCGTATCTGCTGTGCTGTAAATGTATACCCGTCCACACAGCTCCCCCCCCGTGCAGACAAGCCTTCTGTTATAAATTATGCAGCTGAGCAGTCGCCATACAGCGAGGGGGTAGCAGGAGGGGGAAGGTTTCATGGCACAGAGAGCACGGCCAGAATTTCCAAACGGAGAGGAAGGAGCAGACGATGCCGTCTGCGCGCGGGAACCCGAGGCCGCAGGAGCGCAGCCGTCGCGGCAGCGTTCTCTGGGCAGTTCAGCCTCAGAAGAATGACATCGGGCGTCTAATCTGGAGCAAGAAAAGTATTGGCCCAGTTTGTTCTGAGAGTGTGGATGGCTATACCCTTGAGAGGTGTAATGTGTGGTGACGGCAAAAAAAATATTTTTTTAGGCTGTTTCTTCATTGTGCCATTACTGGCAAAAAATACGAACTAATTCTGTTCATGTGACAAATGCAGCACATTATGGGAATGTGAGGATAGCAAAGGCTAAACCTTTTAATTAATAAATTGTCTTAGAAAAGGATTTTCTGTCAGCTTATTTAAAATATCGATTAAGTTTTAGTTGAAATAATTTGCTTATATCTAATCATTTTAGCCACCCCTTCGCTGCCGGGTTAGCAGTCCATTATTTGTTTGGCCATATGAAGGCTCTTAAATAGGGCTCAGAGCTGCACCTTCAAGAAACCCCCAAACCCAACAACAAACATCTTCAGATGTTTTCTAAAGCCACATAAATCAACGCTCAAAATTTTCTAAGCAGAATAGAAGCATGAATGTTACGTTCATGATCAGAGAAAAGTGATAAATGCTGAATACATCAGCTCACTTTTCATGCTAACTGGCCTGTAATATTTAACAAGGTGAATACCACAAGGTACACGTTGTAATCCTGCGTTTGGTCTGCTTTCAGCTCTAGGAACCAGGCTATTCTTGTAACCCATTCCTGTAGCGTACAGACTTTAGTATAAAATGCATAACACAAAAGTGGATGGATTCTGAAAGACCTCAGAATAAGTCTCAAAAGAAGTTAAAAAATGTCAGATACTTTTTGTCTGTATTAATGCTTGGATTCTTTGGCACTCGTAGAGCCAGCGTATGAGGCACAGCAGCCATTCTACAGAGAACTCTCCAATTGAGCGGCGAAGTCTAATGACCTCAGATGAAAATTATCACAATGAAAGGGCTCGGAAGAGCAGGAACCGCTTGTCTTCCAGTTCCCAACACAGCCGAGATCACTATCCTCTAGTGGAAGAAGAATACTCTGACTCGTACCAGGACACTTACAAACCCCATAGGAACCGAGGATCCCCTGGAGGATATAGCCATGATTCACGACACAGGCTTTGAGTTCAAGAACCTGGGGAAAAATAGTATTCATCAGTTGATAACTTGCCATAACGTAGCTAGGAAAAAAAAAAAAAATCATCTTAATTTGGCAGATGTAACGCGGTTATACTGAAGTTGCACTCTGCTGTCATTTGACGTTAAGTAGGGGGCAAAAAAAAGTTACCATGCCCTTACGTTTCTGCCCAATCATATAGGTTGTTTTTTGGAATTTTTTTTTTTTTTTTTTTAGTACAGCATTTGCATTTATAGCCATACTTTTTCTTGTCGTTAGATATTAGACACATCTGTTTGTAATTTAGGGTACTTATCACGGCACTTATAAAATAATTTCCTGTGCTGGAAATTCCAAATGACCAGTTCCAGTTGGAACCAATTTATAAACCAATTCCTGTTGGAATTTGGGTGAATTGACTGGAAAGTCGACTTGAGCATGTTGCAATCAATTGAAAAAAATACAAATGAAAAATCTGAAAATTACAACCGACTAGAAGCCAGAAAGTCAGCTACAGTATTTGTTTGCTGGAAGCTCAATTTACATTTAAGGTTAGAATAAAAGGATTTATTCTAACTGCTTATTTCCAGAATGGCTTTTTCAGACAAACCAAATGTAAACTATTGAGAGTGCCAAATATCACAAATTATTGCAGCAGTTACAAAATACTTTCCAGTTTGAAATTATTTTTAGACCTGGCATGAACGTTGCAGCCAAATGATTTCTTTCGTTTCGCCAGTACTGACATTTTTGTTGCGGTCAGCAATGATGAACTATGACAGGATAAGGGGAAATAGAAACAGGAAAATGAACAAACTTCAGTATAGTTTGTATGTTTAGAGGTTGAGAATAGTCTTTTTTTTTCCCTCTCATTTACCTGAACACAGCTAGTAGTCCCAAAATGGAACATGAGTGTATAGATACATAAGATTTTTTTCTCCCATTTTTAGCATTCTGCCTTTTTAAATGGAAAACAACACACTCTTCTTACCCAGTATGTAGAATACCTACATGCCAGTACATCTGAGTACCTACCTATATGTTACATCTTTCAAAATCCATCTTTGAATGTCTGAAAATTCCAACATTGCACAAGAACTCTCCAGAAGAACATCAGTTTATATTCCAGTAATGGCATCTGAGGGAAGGGGGCAGGCTTAAATATTTGTAAATGATGAATATTTCAAATAACATATTGGTCAGAACTAGCTTGCAGAAGAAAATCGGCTCGCAGTCAAGTCGTAGAGCTGACATTTTTGATTCATGGAACTATGATAAATCTTTGGAGATATCGCTGCCTTACTTCCTAACAATCACTTCTTTTCACCTACTGAGTCTTCAGTTTCTTTGGATAGATAAATTTCTGTGATTTGACCTTATGTCTTACATGATCAGTGAAGCCTTAGATCCGATGCAATTGAAAAATTTACCCTAATTGACCGTTTTGTACAACCCACTAATGTCTTTAAGCGGAGACTCCCGAAATCCCCCACTGCATGCGTTTTCTAAAATTGACAGAACTATGCTGAACGTGCATTTTTTTATGCAGGTTCATGTTCAAAACTGTATTTTCAAAAATGAGGATCGTAAACTTTTCTAGTTGCGTATTTTCTTCCCAAAGCCTGCTAACAGCAGGCTTTAAAAGCATGTAGCACTAAATGAATTTCCTGAATATTAACGGTTTCTTCTACTTTCTGGACCAGTTAGCAAAAATCACTGATATTTTCCACCACTGTTGAGTCTGGTTATCTTCTTGATGTTAACAATGAGAAAAGTAATTCATCTCCTATCTGGTACAACCAAAAGTGATGTACATCTCTAGCAGCATTAAAAGACTGCGGATGCATGATTAATTTTTTAAACAACTTCACTGCCCGAAAGGCAGCCTTCTACACCACTAGATGATTCAAATGGGCCGGTTACCAGGGAAAAAAACAAAAAAAAGAAGAAAAAAAAAGAGAATATCTGCATCCATTGGAGTAACAGAGTGAAGAATGGGTATGACAGACCCGATCCTGTTTGATTTTCTCAGGCTGGATGCCTGCAGGTTCCAAAAGAGCCTCGAGGCTGAGAAAGCACGGCAGGATCTGGTCTGGGCACGGTAGCTTCAGCTGCCTTCTCTAATATTTTCTGCTATAGCACAGTGGAGCATTCTCCAGGAATTTTTACAAATCTTTGTTACATGTACAGCACACATACCTGCATGAGAAAGAAGGCATTAGGCAAAACATTTTTTCTATAAGCTTTAATAAGTTTCTTGTTTGTGTGCATTAAAGTATTAATTGCAAAGGATGCACTGAGATGTATAAACCTAGATTAGACAGCTCTTTATCTTTATTCTGTAGTAGCATTAGGGATCAGATCATTTAACTGCTTGAAGATATTTGCATTTTAATGGCAGGTAGCTGCGAAGCATCTACATATATTTTCTAGTAAACAAGGTTACTGCTTTATCATTTCCTAGACAAAAATGTCATTTATTTCTAGAGCCTTTTGGAGCCTTGTTTTTAAGTCTTCCATGTCATGCTAGTAAAGGGAAAGACCTACACGACACATATGCACAAATTCCATCACCTGCAGCATCTGAAGTGCCAAAACTACTTTGTTTGTTCAAATAAAAACAAGCTTGTGAGGGAAGTCCTGTATTGTCTTGAAAGAACACATCGAGTTCCTTTATTATGTGGGTTTAAGTTTACTTTACTGTTGTATGTACTTAGTTTACCTTCTCCTCTCCCGCTGCCCATTTAATATAAGAAATCGGTTATAAGTGATCCAGCAGGTCTTGCTTGCTGTTTTTTTATTCTTTGAAGATAGATACATCTTTAAGTACAAATACACTGAATATGCTAATAGGTGATTAATTTATTCTAGATACAAGCTACGGGAACTCTTTATTTTAAAAAGTAAATTATTTTTAGGAAACACGGTAATCAGTAAAAGCTGCAATGTTGATCAGGACATGTTAACTCATAGTATTTGTATTAGAACTTCAGCAATGCTAGCCAGCTGTATTGTGATTTATTATGCAATGGCGCTATATAAAATTGTGAAGTTCATGTATTCCTGAATGAATACGAGTAAGACTAATTTTCCAGTCCTCATACCATTTCTTCTTGTTATTAAAATATTATTAAAGATCAGAGTTCTGTTCCTAAGCTCTGGCTTAACAGAGAATTTTTAGAAATGTTTATAAAAACTTTTTTGTTGTTGTCATTGTTGTTATCTGAGTTTTTCATTAGGACACTTTGGGAGTAACGATACTTTAGCCAATAAAGGTGATAACAACAATCTTAATATCTAAAGGCAATATATGGCGGTGCATTCATACGTTTGTGAATGGATTAACGAAGTATTTTAAAAATCTTGAGGCCACTTTAAAGACAATTAATTGTTAAGCTTTTAAATTACTTTGGCAAGATGCATTTAACAGATGCACAGGTTCTTTTACTAGCTCCATAGCTGAACATTTATCCCATGGAACGTGCAACTCGCAACCGATTAAGTTTTCTGAGTCTATCATGAAATGACGTTTAAAGGAATGCAGCCGAAGTGGTCTGTATCAAACTGTAGTTCATAAACAGTGGGCCAAGTCAGACCATCATTTTCTAAATAGGTCATTCTAAAAATCAGCTCCTCTGCTTGAGAACTGGTAGTGCGCTACGGCCCGACACCTAGATTTTATCCTGAAAAACCATTTTGCCACGGAAATCGGGTGATACCCCTGATTTTGTACTTGACAAGCAGGAGCAGTTTCCGAAGCAAGTGCTGTTACCTCTGGCTGATCCACCCTACCAGGCACTCGGCCTGCTTCGGATACGCGTCTTTTTGGCGTAACTCCGACGGTCCCAGATAAAGGAGGAGCGCCTGGGATGGGAGGCGGCTCTGTCGAACACACAGTGTTAGCGTTGGGTTTGCTGCAAATGGAAAAACATTTTCACCGTGTTTTCTCCAGGCTGGAAAGCTGCTTCTGAAGTTGGTATTTGGGGGGGTTTAATCTTTTGCGCTCCTTGCTTTTAAAATAATGTTGAAGATGTACTTCAGAGAGTGAAAATTACAAAAAGGAGGAAAAGTAGCTGTAGGAATAACAAGATAATGGTAGTTCCTCTGGATGTGCGTAGGCCCACAACTTCAAGTTCAGTTTGACTGCAAATCTGAATTCAGTTTGGTCCCAATACCGTAGACTTCTCTGAAACGTCCCCGAATCTCCTATCTTTACTGACATTACCATTCTCAAATTAATACTGCTATTATTACTACTTTATAGCATACTGATTTGGCTAAGTTAGGGGTTTCATGAGTCATTTTTTCTTTAGGAATGTCTTAATTGTGTCCCCTGCTATATTTAGTTTCCTGAGCTCAGTGCTTATGAAGCATGTCCCTGATTCCATGCTCTTAATTTTCTTCAAAAGTAATTTGAGATCACAAAATACAAAAAAAAATCAAATGCATGTTTTGTAAAATACCATTGATAGAAATCTGTTTTCACTCCTAAAAATCTGTATTTTAAAATTGGGTCGCGTTACTCGAGTTGGTCTTGATAGAAGTTTGGACACATGGCGTTCCACTAGCGTGTATTTTGTTGCTGTTAACCTCTCATCCCTTCACATGGTAGTTCTATAAAGAGTAACGAGACACTGCAATGTAGCCAGTTTTAACTTTGGGGGAATTAAGTTCCCACTGTCTTTAAAATGATGCCAAAAGAGAGTATATTATTTGAAGAGTTGTCAGTTGAATAACCTCTGGTAGAGTGTCATTCAAGTCCATTTTATTTTATACAGAAAAGTAAAGGTATGTCTTTAAAAATAAAAGGAAATTTTCATTATGTTGTAAAATCTATGTAAGGCATTAACTTGGAGAGAGAGCTGAAAATGCTACTTAGTATTGAAATTTGTGTCAAGATCTCTTTCGTTACTTGTGGAATCCATTTTAAGAAGTCAAGAGAAATATTGTAATTGAATCCATACAAGAGAGTTTTGGGAGAAGGTACAAACCATTTTAAAATGTTAATGAGAGTGTGTCATCCCTTTACTCCTTGGAAACTGGTGAAGCCGGGAGTAGCATCGGCTTGGTCTTACTGTTTAGTAAACTTGCCTTTTCCCCTCCAATTTCTGGGCAGTGAGGTACTATTTGGTCTGGCGCCTACAGACACCTACTGCTGGACACAGCATTTATTACTGTCTTCTCCCAGAGTTGGGATTTGCAAGGTGTGACCATAAATGTCACATACTGATAATCATATGCCTTAGCCATTATTTCCTGAAAAACAAAATGTAATGAACACCACAATCCCCTTTGATATTAATTCTCCTCTGTATAAGCGGTAGAAAATCCATATAGTGAGAAAATATATTGTACAGTACAGAATAATATATTTTGCCAATGATGTAAAAACAGAGCAAGGAAAAAGAAGCACATTTTTAATAGCACAAATTTACAATAATTCCACTATTGCATTTGGCATTGTATTTTTGAAAACGGAGGTAAATATTTTGATCCAGCCTCAATGGATTTATTGCATTTTTGATCAGTTTGACGTGCTGCCTGATACTTCAGCAGTTTATTTCTAAGCCTCGCATTTTGCATCCATGATTGAGTTTTCAATAACTTGTATTCATTCCATACTAATTAATGAGAAGAAGAAAAAAAAAACCTTTTTAAAATCAGAAAGTCCACTGCATTCATTTCTGCCGATTTCCTCCTCACAGCTGAAATTACACTGAAATTACACCTCTGATTTTGGCCAGTGTACGGATTTTGGCATACGACTGATGACTATCCCACGAATACACACGTAGCCCAAGCTTGGGAACGAAACAATCCCGGTATATCTGTTCTCGGGGCTACACAGAGCTATGTGTTGTCCTGCGGGGGGGACGGAGAGGTGTGTGTGGGGGAGAAGAATGTTACACCGTACCAGCGGGGGACGAGTCCACCCAAAAACTTCCACTGATACCGTTGAGAGTTTAAATTAAAAAAAATAAATGTAACATTTTAAGAAGTAAATTCAAAAGTAAAGGGAAGGAAGCTTAAGGAACGCAATGCTTGGGCCCAAGGTGCGTTTGTTTGGAAATTGCCTGATCCTCCTGTCGCGCAGAGCAGGCCGGCGTTCCACGGGAAGGGCGTAGGGAGAAAACGGAGCGAAACGCAAATCCTGCGCAAATCAGCTGTGAGAAACATGGGGCTGCCCAAGGGCGATGAAAACGCTCGTCCCCAGTGCGAGCTACGGACCTTGGGCTTCTCAGGTGCCAGAAAATACCTGTTTCTCACCCAAACTGGTGCCCGGCGATAGCTTTGGCGGTGTTACCTCAGCGGGAGCCACTTCAGTCACACTGGGTGAGGTGTTACTACGAGTGGGGGGGAAAAAAAAAAACCAACAAAATAACACCCCAAAATTTTGTCTTTGCTGATTTGTCCCTTTCTGGTTTTACTCCTATAGATACTGTACGTGTAGCATTCTATGAGGCATGCCGGGTAAAATATACTATGCAAATTGTGTACAGTGTTGCATGCTTGGCTCTCCCTCTGCTTTTAGTGGCTTTCAAATGAACCAACAACAACAAAACAAACAAAAAAAAAAGTGTTGTTATTTTTGTGATCAGAATCCTTTAAAAAAAAAACAAACCACAAATGAAAACCGCGGGCTTGCATGCTGAGAGTATCCTCATTTCTATGGGTTTGTTTTATGGAATTTAGATGTACAAAGAACCGAGCTGCATTACGATTAACTTTTCTACAATAAATGAGAAAAAAAAAAAGAAAAAAGTCATAAAAAAACCCACCCCAAAACACTACAAACCGTTTAAAAGTCTCTTTTTAGCTGGGGGGGGGAAGGCCGCGCTCGCCGCTCGCTGAGGCGGAGTCGCGTAATGGCGGCCGCCGCGCTACGTCACAGCGACGCGTCAGCTCCCGCCTCCCCCGTCCCTACGGTGGCCGCCGTGTCGCCCATCGCGTCGCTGCTCGCCGCCGCGGCGAGAGATCGGCCCGGCTGAGGCGAGAGGAGCCGGGGAGGACGGGGGAAAGGGGTCGGCGGCGATGTCCGAGCGTGAGGTGATCCGGCGAGGCCCCGGCCGGCAAAGCGGGCCCTGAAGGCGGCGGCGGCGGCGGCGGAGAAACCCCGCGGTCGGCGCTGAGGAGGCGGCGAGGGCCCCGGCTGAGGATGGGGATCCTCTTCACCAGGATATGGAGGCTGTTCAACCATCAGGGTGAGGGCGAGGTGGAGGAGGAAGCCTCCCCGGGGACGGGACGGGCCTGAGGGGCGATGGCGGGCGGGCTGAGGCGGTGGTTGCTGGCCCCTCTGAGGTGGGGGCCGGCCCCGCTCAACCGCCACAGCCGGGGCCACCGGGGCTACCGGGCTACGAGCCCCGGCCGGGGTCGGGGGGTGGGTGGCCCGGGAGGACAGGCTGCGGCCGGGAAAGTTGGGGGGGTTCGCCTTTTTTTTTTTTTTCCCCTTCTCTTTTTTCCTCCTCATAAGTCACTGGGAAGCTCATTCCCTGAAAGGTGGCTGCTAAATTATTAACGTGTGCCGAAAGAATACAGCTGTGTTGCGTCGTAGTGTCTAGTCTCCTCTTGTCGTCTGGCGTTTATTAATGGCCTTAAGTGATCAGCCTCCACATCTGGCAAAATTGCTGCTGTTTATGGAGTAAATATTACAAGTAACCTCAGGTTTGTAATACCTGCCTCCTTACAGGAAGATTTTAACGAAAGTTGTAACTTTAACTATAAACCCCATGCTGACGCTCTTCTCTGTGTTTATAAGGTCTTTTAAATTTGATTGTGAGTGAGTTTAACTGCTCTCACGCATGCATGCCGGATGTCCCAAGTCTGTGCCCATTAACACTTAGTGCAAACACAACAAAATATTTTTGTCTTGTAGCATCCAGCCCCACCTCAGATCTTCCGTTCCAACCGATTTCCTAACATCCACTATGCTGGCAACACCACACCAGAAACAAAAGTTCCTAGTTATGTGGGGTCAGGTAAGCAGATATTTTTACAATATTGTGCAGTTATGCAAAGTTATTATAACTGGCATTGATATTTGATGGTGCGTAAGACAACTCTGCAAAACCACACAATATTGATAAAATCAAAACCGAGAAACCCCGCTTACCTGACCCCTGTCCCCTCCCTCTCTCCTCTGTGATGAATCAATGCGAGTGTACTTTGCTAACGGAAGGAATTGATCTCTGGTCGTCTGAAGCTTGGGCAGACTGAGAATGGCTTTTTGTTGCCCTTGTGGACCACTAGGGAGAGGGGGGGAAAGCCAGCCCCTTCTCACAAAGCTTTTACTTGCACGAATAGTCCCGTCGAAGCCAAGGTTATTTGTGCAACTAAAAGTTGTGTAATATAGCTGAGAGCAGGCAGCGCTGACTCGTCCTGGAAATCGTAAATTTGAATGTGCTTGGCAACACCAGCTGTAGAATTCAAATTCAACTTGGTGATGTATAGGGAAGAAGGTGCTAAATAGAAACAATAATTGATTCTGGCATTGGGCTCCAAAATGTGTTCGCATATGTGTCAGAGTAGTTTTGTGTAGTACTCGTTGGTTCGTCTAAACCTAAATTGGGTGAACGCGTACTGTAAAACATGCATAGGCAAATCTCTTCTCCAAGTGCCAAACCTGCTGAAAGGAAAAGAGGTGCAGTGAGGGAGACAGGTGGGTCACCCTGCGCACGGCGCACGTTGGTGTCGCTGCGGCTTTTAACACCTCTTTGGAAAGAGTTGGAGATGTCGCAGGCCGTAATAAAAGCACAGCTTGGAAATGAACATGTAACATGTGTGAGCACGTGTTCTGGAGAACTACTGTAGTTGGGGGGGAATAGAGAGGACAGTCTGCTACAGTCTGCAAAAATGCGTGGAAGCTTGGGAAAGGATTCCAGCGCGAGAGCGCTCTGGCAGTTTAGGGAGGGAGAGAATCCGCATGTAATCTCTCAGAAGTGGTTCCTGTAGATGTGCAGATGGGGAAAAATTGGCAGTCGCTTAGCTATGCGGAACAGTACATGGGTTTGTACACCTCCACAGTCAAACTGACTTTTAGGTATGGCCCATGAAATGTGGCACCTGAAGTTTGGCAGTGTTTGCTTAGGAAATCAGTCAAAAATGCAAGACTGAACTTGTTTCATAACACAGTTGTTATCGTGATAGCAAAGTTAACTATGTGACTTACCGGTGATATTTTTATTTCAGAGCACAAAGTAATCATTGTTGGTCTGGATAATGCAGGAAAAACGACCATTCTTTATCAATTGTAAGTATGGAACACAGATGACGTTTCGTGTATTTCAAGGTGTGCGCTGTATATGGTACTCTGACTCGCTGTCGCTGCTTTCCCTGTTTTTTTTACTTGGAGAGCATTACGCTGGAGATTACTGAACAGTATATGTGGCAGTGGGTCAAAGCATGTGTTTAGAGTTTGGAAAGCTCTGTGTGTTGCCTGGTATATGAATGAGGTTTTGTTCAGAGTTTTTATTTATCAGATTACATTGCTGTTACCACTTAATCACAACTGCCTTTGGTGTCACCGTGTAGGCTGTTTGCCAACTCCATAAAATATGATTATTGTGAGGTTAAGCCACAGGACAATGCTGCTAAACTGATCCGTGCCGCAGCATGTAAATACTAAACAAATTGTTCTGTGAGTAGCAAAGCAGTGTAGCCTGACCTCTCCCTGCCGCGGCTTGTGTCCCGCGCACCAAGGTGTGCTCCATGTCGTTGTGGTGGGGGATGGAGGAGGAAGGCTGAGCGCTGGCTGAACCCAGGGCAGCGCAGCTCCGCGGCTGGGGGCAGCCCGTGCCGCCTGGCCAGGGCTTCGTCTGAGCCACCAGTGTTGGTAGCTGTTCCGCAGCTTCGGCCTCTAACAGTGGCACTGCCCTGCCTTTGTCTTGCCTTAACCTTGCTACTGGTTTACGTGAAACTTGTATGAGGTTCGTATCTCTGGTCCTCAGCTGCGTTTTGATAAAAGGGTACAAATTTGTCCACAGACTCAGAAGCTTCTAGGTGGGACAGGCGACTCAAGGTCTGTTTATAATAGAAACAGATTTGCAATTTCTCACGTGAAGCAGTCTGCTATTAGGAGGTATTCCTGGGTCAGTATCAGAAATAATTCCTATTAAGTGACAGGGCCGTACTGGTCCAGTCCTACGCTTAAAATACGCTTTGCTAAAATGTTTGGGTTTTGTCAAATTATGGTATGCTTTTGCCTTTCTTGAAACGTGAAACTCGTGCAGCATTTCCAGCCACTTAAACCCTAGCACGCTCTGCAGAGACAGTGAAAAGATGAAGGTGGTTGTCGTTATTTAAATCGGGAGCGAGAGATTTTTAAAAGCATAAATAGAACGAAGAATATTTTTTAAGACTGGTAACTGCTACAGCTGAGGGCCGTCCTCAGTGCATTTTAATGCTGCCTGTGTCTTTCCACTTCCTCCACAAACATCTCATGATTCTTCTCATCTCCTTATTTTTGCAGTCTCAGTGTTTTCTTTTCCCTTTTGTGCAGTGGATCTCTATATGCCTCCTTTTCCTTTATACCCGTTTTAGCTCTGCAGGACTTCCCCTTCTCTCTCCTTGTATTCCCCTTCCCCTGTTTGCTGCTTTGACAGAGCTCTGTACGTGCACTGGCCTCTGTTCCTCCTGCTTGACTCCTCCTTAAGCCCTACCTCCATCTGTGCATATCTCATTTTTTCTCTTACCGTTTCTTCATGGCACGTAAGTGTTCCGAGCATGAATGAATACGTTTAACTCTGTTCGTAAGAGGTGGACAGAGGTAACTAGCAGGACAGCTAGTGTTGGTTAGTGGGATGCCCCTGACTTGGATGGCATGGAGGGTCACAGCAGATGTTGGAGAGGTGATTCTTCTAACAGATCGCAGCGGCTCCACAGACCCTTCATTTATTCCCCTTCTCGTACTCAGGTCTCTTCCCTCCCTCCCCTCAGGCAGCCATAAGATTTTGGGATCAGGTGTCTGGAAACGCCATTAAGCTTCATGCTCACCTTGGTTTGGTGGGGAGGAGGGAAAAATCCACCTATGGTATTGCAACTGCAAGATGCCACCAGCTTGAATGTGAAAGGCTGCGGGTTCAGCCAAGGCAAGGGGATTCATGATACGTCGCTTCCAAGCATTAAAAGAACTCCGCTAAAACCTGTTTTTTAAATATGAAAGCGGCCACAGGCACCTAATTATATCACTGTTATCCTGAATTTGATTTTATGGTTCTTTCTTCCAGTCCTTCTCTTTCCCTTACATAGTTGCCTTTGAATGTGTGGGGTGAGAAGGTAACTTCTTGTGCTGCTAAAGCACTGGGTAACCGGGATTCCTTTTCGGAACACTGGACCATCCCTTCATCTCCTCAGTTCTCTGTATGCTCTTCAGGAAATATTCCAGCACTGTTACAAGTCTCAAATTGCTGTCACTGTAACTCAGAGCTCTGCTAAAGCTTCAAAAAATGTTCATATAGAATGAAAAAAATATATCAAGATTATCGGAAGAAAAAATAATTAAGTTCTTTGAAAATGGTTGGCATTTTCCTTGAACCTGCTTTTAATTTTATTTTGTTTGCATATTCCTATACAGTAGAATTTAAATAATTGGAACTTTAGAAGCAACCAGAGTAGACATTTGGTTATCACTGTTGATGTAAAACTGGTGGTCTTAATGACAAAGTTGCGCTCAGTATCTCTAAAACAAATGTGTTGGAAATACTTGATGTCTGCATTTGTCTCCAAAAAGTAGAGTTATTGGTCTGCGCTGAAGGGTGAGAGAAGAAAGTTTGGACATAAAGTAACTGAGTTGTGAGGAAAGGCTCTCCGTGGCCTAGACTGGCGGGAGAGCGAGATGTAGTGTGTTTGGTGGAGCTGGATGCTGACTTGTTGTTTTTCTGCAACCTTGGAAATCTTGTGGCTTAACCACATTCTTGAAGCAAACAACTGCTCTCTCCCATGCATGCCAAAATCAGTCTGGAAAAAGAAAAGCTGACTGCTTAAAACAGCTTCTGAAGCAAATATTCTCTCAGTTTTCTGATTTAATTAATTATAATATAGTTTTGTTCGTGAATGCTCTCTCAGCTTTGTAATTCAATTACAATATAGTTCACTGAGCGCTTTTTTATTGCTGTTTTTATTTATTTTTATTCACCTTCCACCATCAAACCTTGTCTCTGCTGCATAGGGAGTGTTTGCTATGATTCTCCTACTAAGCTTTCTCAGAATAAGCATAAAGTTTAATTTTTATAGCAGTGGGTCTGTTTGGAGTCCTGAGGTGCTGGCTAATGCCAGTTTTGGCAGTGTCTCAGCGAGTCTGTCTCTCCCCTCTGCAGCTCCATGAATGAAGTGGTGCACACCTCACCCACCATAGGGAGCAACGTGGAAGAGATCGTGGTTAACAATACGCGCTTTCTGATGTGGGATATCGGAGGGCAGGAGTCTCTTCGGTCTTCGTGGAACACCTACTACACCAACACCGAGGTGAGAAGGACCGCCTGGCGGGAAGCCTTAGTGCGGCTGTTGCTGGTGACGGGGACACGGTGTACCTGAGGTCTCTCCCAGGCGCGCTCCCAGAGGGCTGCGTGAACTGCTTCGGATGTTAGCGCAGCTCCTGCAGGGTGCTCCTGGTTTGAATTTTAAAGTCTCCTTAGCAAGCTGTTGTATGACTCACCTCTGTTTTTTGGACATAAGATGTGGAATACGGAGTTGCAGTTAAAACCAGCTTGTTCATAAGGATTCTGCGTCTGGGTCTCTGCGGCCGTAGGGCAGGTGCTCGCTCTGTCTTGGTCCTGCGGATCCCCGCGTTTACAGGTCCCCTCGTGTGGACCACGGCTGCTGTGTCTCCGCAGCAGGTACTCTAAAACCTGCGTAAGCCCTCCGGGGTAAGGCTGAAAGCCCGAAGGTTTTCCTCCAGGACTGTGGGAGCTCTGTCTCCCAAGCTCCTGTGATCAATTTACCCAAAAAATACACACCCAAAAATTTAAAGAACTCTTTGGTGATGAAGTTGCAGCGCATACACTGAACTCGATTAAAATAATGGTTGAAGTCAACGTTTCCTACATGGTATCAGTTGTGGCTTTAAAAAAAGGGTTTTTTTATAAAAATTAACTTTGTTCTCCTGTGTTTCCCCGTAAGTCACTATGATGTTTATCTGCATGTGTGGTCTTGAAGTACAGAGTTTACGGGGTTTTTAAAATGCCTGATAAATACCTATCTGCATGTTGGTATTTGAAGTTGAGGGAGAAAGCTGATACAGTTTATCTTTTTAAGGCTGCAACACATTATTTGAGGGATCTATGTGCTACCTCAATAACGCTGAGCAAGGAACAAAACCAGATCTGGGATTACAGAGGAACACTTGCTTTCAATATAAATTTTTCACTTGGAAGTGGAAAATAGAAAGTCAAAAGATGTCTCAGAGCTACCTTTGTGTACAAACCACAGCATAAGTTATAAACAATACCAGTGCTGTGGGTAATCACGCTCCGGCTGGGAGAAGTGATGCTGATAATCCAGCTGAATGTCTGGATAACGTGGCGGGAATAGTAATCTGTTCTGCTGACAAGTGTGTGGCCAGAAAGATAAGAATTTATTCTCTGACTAATTACTTTTCACTTTTTAAAGTTTGTGATAGTTGTCGTGGACAGCACAGACAGAGAGCGAATTTCTGTGACTAAAGAAGAACTGTATAAAATGTTAGCGCATGAGGTGAGTAGACCCTATGTTTTCTTTGATTCAATATTTACTGTGGGTGAGATTTGGACGGTGCATGTTAAGGGAAGCGGATTCGCGAGCCGTTTGTGAAGGCTCTCACCAGTGCCTGCTGGCTGGAGACGGGCCAGGGTGGAGAGAGGCCTCTCCAGTGAAGCCCAAGGCAAACGTTACCAGTCCTGCTCTCCCAGCCGCAGGGAACACTGTGTCAGAGCTGCCTTGGTCTTGCCAGGGGCTCTGTCTTTTGTGAGGCTCCTAATAAAGCTGTAAATTAATACCAAATTACTAAGGAGAACTCCTACAGAAGTCGCTTTTCAACTTCTGAATGTGTCAGTGAAACAGAAGTTAGGACCGAGAAATTACTTTTGTGGTGTTTATACTTCAATCCATGTTAATAGCTGAATGAGATCATTTTAAAAAAACATCGTTTCCTCCAACGACTTAATTACTATTTTTGATAGCTTCACGGTTGCTTGATGTTTTCTGTTTTCACAGCGAAACAGATACAGCCATAATAATATGTCTTACAGCAGCCAGCTGTCAAACTGAAGCAATGGCCTGCCTATGGCTACGATAGCCATTGTTCCTTTTGTATTTGGAATTACAGAATGAGAGCGCGGTTTCCTAAGTTGTAAAGACCCCCTTTAAAATTGCGCCCTGGGTCAGGTCTAAAGCCGAGCTGTCTGGCTCTGATGCAAAGTCAGCGGCCTGATGTATAAGCCAAGGAGCTCCTGTTGCGGGACCCGAATGTCCGGAAGATTTCAGTCTATCCAGGCAGTGCCGCAGGACCCGAGCCCTGATTTTTACTGAGGACGTGTCTATATAAGCTTGACTACTGGTGGGACTCATGAGACAGGTTTAGTGCCTACTGGACCAGTTTGGATGAGACGATACCGAGCTTCCAAATTTAAGTGTCAGAATACAGAGACGTGCATAAAATTGAGGGCATTAGAGCTCAAAATACTGCATCTGCATTTAAACTGTAGCCACTGTTTAGTAGATGACTGCAGGAAGGGCAAAGGCTGCCTATGTATTTCCTTTGAGTGATCATGGTAATCTAAATCATTTGAGGGGAAAAAAACAAGTGCTTTGCCTAGCGTTTTGAATTTATAAGTTTTGGTATTTAACTTAAAATTGTGTTTAATAAAATAAACTCTAATAAAGTAGGTCTGGTTTTCTTGGTTGTGGTGGAGTGTTAAATGTGGCACGAGGGGACTGTTGCTGTTGGGTCTGCTGCTGTCAGAATTAGAATTTCAGAGGTTGACTCTTCAGGCTGCTGCAGCCGCTAAACAAAATCTGCGTCTTCTGTCTCGTATCTATAAAGGAAGATGCGGAAGTTGTTAACGAAGTGAATTTGAAATAAGGGAAGTCTGGAACCCTAAGCAGCATCAATGCCCTTGCTTCGTGTCGGGAGGCTATTTCTGTGCTCCGAAAGAACCCATCTAACAGTAAATGTGCCCATTGTCTTACACCAGGATGTTGTCAGTATATTCTGTTAACTCTCCAGATGCTATGATGTTTGAAGAGAACAACAATACATATAAGCTGAAGCCAAAGTCAAATATTTATTTAGAATAGCTTTTACTTGCAGTCCTTGAAAATACTTTCTTTCTGATAACCAGTTCAACTGAATTCTTGTTAAGGCAAAATTGAGTTGCCCAGGTCAGTTCCAACTATTTTTCTGGACCAGTACATCACTTGGGAATTAATTTTACTGCTTGTAAAAATTAGCGTTCCTGATAGGCATTTAAGTGAATGAGTTGTTTTGGCTTCCTGGGAAGACCTTTTTACTTTCAGAGGGGCAGAGTTTCAGTAATACATGCCTGTACTAGTGTAATTCCAAGCAGCTTGCGATAAAATAAGCTCGTCCTTAGAGTCAGTGTTCTCTAAATTGTTAGTACTGATGTTTTAAATATTGCACAGACCTTAAAAAGAAGTTTCTTGTTCACGTAGATGTCCATCCTTGGATTCTGAAGCAGTGTAAGCGATGATTTTCTGCAAAGTCTGTGCATCCTCTAAATAAATCATTACTGCAGCTTGCTTTACACTGGCAGTGGCAGTCTTCAAGCTTCTTAACGGGTGGGGTTTCCCTTGCCGAGAGCTGCTGTGCTGGCAGAGCGTCCTTCTGGCTCTGGTGAGCCACGCTGCCAGCACGCACACACGCCGCGGGCGCTTGCTGCGGTCAGGCTCAGCGCCTAAAACATCCTGTTGGGGTAACCCTGCGTAAGAACTGCTGCAGCGTCTGCTAATTCGGTGCTAAAATCAATCTTAATAGGACGGTGATACAGAAAAGCATGGGGTGTGTATGTAGAAAAGCCCGGCTCAGGAGAAAGCAGTGGTTGGTTTGGCTACGCGGGCAGGAGTGACCTGCAAGGTCAGGGTTAAATGGGAGGTGTTGGCTGTAAAGAGGTGTGTGGCTTTACTGCCACTGTGCGCAGAGACAGGGTGCCTCTCATCCTCACCCAGCACAGCAAAACACTCTACCTAGTTTTACAGATCATCCCAGGCAAAATTTGGACGTTTGATCTGCTGGATCAAAAGATTTTTTTGAAGTGACGTGTCCATCAGCCTGCAGCATTTTATAGTTTAGATTTTTTTGCTAAGGCTTAAGGGTCTCTAGTTTGATATCACATCTTTTCCCTCCAAGGGCTCATTTGTAATCAACTTTTTTCTTCTTTCTCCCTAGGACTTAAAAAAAGCAGGTTTGCTGATCTTTGCTAACAAGCAAGATGTTAAAGAGTGTATGACGGTAGCTGAAATATCTCAGTTTCTGAAACTGACTTCAATTAAGGATCACCAGTGGCACATTCAGGCATGCTGTGCTCTAACTGGAGAGGGGTAAGAGTTATTCTTGTCTGTAGGAGGGGGATCTTGAATTGGTTTGGTATTTTTATTGTGGTGTTTGGCTTTAACACGTGTTCCTCCCCTGTCAATAATAATCTTATGCTTAAGGATTTGGGGGCTCAGAACATACTGGCTTAGGATCAGTGTGATCTGAAAACCGACTTTCATATCAAATCCACAGTCTCGCCTCACGGAGATGAAACCTTGTATGATTTGGGCCTAATGAGGGCAGGGGTGGGAACGACCTAAGATCTCTTCTGGTTTATTAAGAGTAATCATAATTAGAGAAAACTTCAGTGTATGTCTTGACGTACTGGGATCTGAAGTCTCCCACCAGTAGATTGCATAATAATACCTAGGAAATGCTGTGCTCGGAGTGAATTTTTTCTGGAAATGATTCATTCCGTCAAAATTACAGAATTCCTAGGATGAAATTTAATGGGTGCCATGGAATTATCTTTGAAGTTATCCTGAGAAGTGCATGTATTCCTTAAAAATTATCTCTTTTGTTTACAGACTGTGCCAAGGACTTGAATGGATGATGTCAAGACTTAAGATCAGATGATTTTTAATGACCTCTTTGCACAGACATTGCTTAAAAAGAGCTGTACCCATGATTACCTTCACAGTGGCAGAATTAATGGGTTAGATGTATTTATACTGAACTGATTTCAACTTTATTTTCTACATAGATGCACACACATACGTGTATATAAATTAAGACCATTCAGCGAAAAGACAGATGCAGTTGAGGCTCTAGTTTGGGTTCCTGTCTGTTTTCCTCTGAGGATGCGTTTAAAAGCTGTGATCAACCGTCTTTGCGAGATACAGCCACTCAGAACAGTCCGATGGTGAGCGTGGTGAAGATGAAGTGAGAGGAAGCAGCTTTTAATTTCAAGTTTTATTATTCCGTTGTAGTCCTCTCTAGTTGAAGACGTTGGCTTCATTATTCCAGTAAATTAGCAAACAAATCGATGGCATAGATATCAACTTTCCAGTATTTTTAAGGTTACCGATGTTACAAATGCAAAAATATTTTCCTGTATGTGTACTGTACATATTTGTGTATATTTATACCTCAATTCTAGGTTAATTGCAATCTGTTCAGACCAGTGTGTAAAGCTGAATCAGTATGTTGACAGTAGTACTAATATTTGACACGGCCAACGTGTCACAACTTCTTCTCCTCTGTTATCCCTATGGCTGTAACGTCCATCAGACCGTTGGCTCACCAGAACTTTATAAAGCAAACTCTCTCTTAAGACCGTTGCTTGTTTCTCACATGATTTTTCAGTTAGGGAGGATGCCATGATAGATTGGGGCATGTGGATAGAACTTCAAATTACAGTGTCGGCAAACGGGAAGAATTTGCCAAAGACTTGAAAATGAAACGGATTTTCTTTTTTTATGGTAGTCATCATTGGATTAGGTGATTCCAAACAGTTCGTGTCATGCTGTCCTACGGTGCTGCTTTTCTTTTTTTGCAGTACTGCTCACTTACGATTCAAGTGTAGTGGAAGAACCCTTAGCTGTCATAAAGGGAAAAATGTCATCTTTTTTTTTTTGTTTCTTAACCAAAGAAGAGGCACAAAAGTATGTTTAAAAGTCCCACTGGAACCTTACGGAAGTCATACTCTTTATTAAGTGTTTTTCAGAGGAAGGCACACTTTTCTCTTTGATAGCGCAAAATGTATATATGTCTATATGCAATGGGTGGAACTGGGATGGGGAACAAAACAGATTACACTACTTGAAAGGCTGTAAATCCCCCTGGATCACGTTCCCACAGAAGTTCCAGGGCAGTACTTCTTGAAAACCTAACTCCCTCGCACGGTCCCCAGGTGAGTTATAAGGAAGTGTCAGAACACTATGTGATTAGCTTTTCTTGCTGTAGTAGCTGATGGGATGGAGGTCCCATTCCGAAGTTGTTCGGAATTACCGCTTAAAGGATACGGGCTTTTCAGTGCGATGGTAGTTGGATGGTTTGAAACGTCGCCAGTATTGTGAAAGTGCGTGTAGCCTTCATCATAGGCTTTTGTGTTGGAGATGTATGTTTGGGGAGTGTAGCAAAATGAAATAAAACTTTGTTTAAAATGTCCTTCCCTTTCTTAGCTCGTACATCTGATAAGGATGGAAAAGACATTTTAAAGAAGCAGCTTTGTTTGAACTTTTTAAGGTGCTTATCTTTGGTTATGGGATAATCTAGTCGGTGCACCTGCCTTCCCATTTGCCTGCTTCTCTGGGAATCAGGGTGTGAATCTGTGGGGAAAAGAAGGGAGGCAATTTCAAAAGTTTGTATTTAACAAAGGCAGGTAAAGAATTTAACTTTTTAATATATTTTTGGTATCTCTTTATGATGCTCACTGGCTAGGGAATCTGCTGTCTTTGTTAAACATTTTAATGTGTACATGCATATATTTATAGTGCATGCACATAGATCTTGGTATTTAACTGGTGTATTGCAAAATGTATAAATGTTTGAAGAAATAACAATTTAATGCAAAGACTTTCTCAGTTTATCTGATAGTATCTTGAAGAAATGAGCTCTGTGCGCACTTGCATATGAAATGGAATTGTACGTTTTCTAGTCTTAAAAAAGAAAAAGCAGACTTGCTTATAAACCTAAGCGTTTGGTTTTTGAGTCTTATGTCTTCCCTTTCACCCTTTTAAAATACTGTGCTTTAGTATTGTTAAATACTGCATTCTTGTGCCTGGACCTGCAAAGGCTGTGTCTGTTGGTTTTTTGTTTGTTTTTAAGAAAACGAGCTGTTCCTGTTAATGAAAGAAAGTCACGGAGCAGTATTCTGATAGCTGCTGCTTGCTGAAATTTGCTACTTAATCCTTCGCTTAAATTTGTAGGATTTAGGATGACCATCTCATGGAAGCGTGGTGGTGTTTTTCCAGGCATGGCTGATATTGCAACCAGACATCTTAACGTTTGCACATAAGTAAACATTTATTTACTCCTCTTCCCTCTCAGTATCCTGGTCGCTTCCGCTTTCCGTGGCCTCTAAGATACTGCGTGGTTCACTTCATCCTTGTTTCACAAGTGGCGACAGAGCCTGGTAGGGAGTTGGAGATGACTGCACCCGTGAAGGCTGCCGTTAAAGCCGCGTCTTGTGGGCCTTAACGAGTAAATCCTAGGCTGTGTGTCGGGCGGTGAGCAGTCAGCCTTCACCCGACTACAAAAAAGGGGTGTGTCACGTCAGGTATAACCATGAGTCGTCTTTTCTACCGCTTTCGTGATCCCATAGGATTTTAGCGGGCAGATGTGCTCTTCAGTAGCAAGAATCCAGTGGTGGCCAATGCCTGCTGGCACATGGCGTGCCTGTTGCATTCCTGGCTGGGGCTTAGGGGTTGAAGGGAGACACACCTTCGTTTGAAGTGCTGGGCTTGCAGTCTCTAAGGAGGATGGATTTTGTCTATAGTAACTGGGAAGCCCTTTGTCACCCCGTTGTAACCAGAGGTGGCGATTCCGAATCCTCGCCTTGCGTGGCTGATGGGGTGGTGCGGTCAGGGCAGCAGAGTACGCAGAAGTGGAACGGCGTCATCCAGACGTCGCAGTGGAAGTCGTAGGAAAATGTGTCTGCCTGAAGAATCTTCATGAGAAGAAGCGTGTTTGCTCAGATACTAATCAGGTGAACTTTAGTAGAATATGCAAGTATACACCTTCATGGTAGCGTTGTAGCTGTGGCGGTCCTTCCCCACACACCTTGCCTTTTGTGTAATGTTAGAAATGCTTTTAAATTTAGTCCCCTAGTCAAGCTGGAGGAGAGCAGACAAACTTTTGAACACACAGACTCTTGTTGCACGTGCTTCTTGTTTACAGCTTTTTTTTTTTTTTTTCCCTTTTCCCTGTAGGACAATTCCCATTTTTCTCACAACTCCGTCCATAGAAAAGCAAGTTAACTTTGCATCAATGCCGCTTTCAACTTCATTCAGTATTGTTTGCAAGTGATTGTCTTAACAGGATTCATGACCTTGATTTGTATTGCTTTTGTGTTTGCACCCTCCGTGTGTTGCGTTGCCTTGGCTCTTGGCTACAGCTTACCATTACTTTGCCTTTGTCCTTAATGAAATTTATTCTTAGGATATTATAGAGAAAAAGGGAGGGGTCTTTAAAAACGGTTATTTACGTTTAAGCTGCAGAATGCCATTTCACTAGCAAAAAATACAGCAGTAACTCATATTTCAATAACTTAAAATGTTTCCTTTGGTTTAGCAAATAATAAACTTGGTAAATCAGCTCTACAATATGCTGCCTCTGTAACCTGGAAGGTTAGGCAGGTTTTTAATAGCGAGGAAAGGTGGGATATGGAACTTGGAAAATGTGAACAGGGATCTACTTAGCTTCATTTTTTTATTTTTTTTCAGGGAGGCTTAGTAGCCGTTTTCCTATGCATTATGTGGTGTGTTCCTAGGTGTACGCGTGCGTCTGTGAATGTTGGACATCCCTGATGGGCACCTTCCACAGTCTATGCAGCTCAAGTGCCTAAAACCAATTCAGTGATCGGGTTTTTTCTTCCTATGCTACAATTTGCATTTTCCTTAAAATAAATGTATTTCTATAAAAGCATCTAAATGTGTGTGAGCGAGTGGGTTTTCTCCTCCCTACACACCAGTTTTAACATGATTTATGATAAATTTATTTGTTAGAGTTCTTTCTATCCTCTCCGTTCTAAGCACCTTTCCATTTGGCAGACGTACCGTAGCTAGCTTGCTTTGTGAGAGGAAATACTATGTTTGTCCTTGGATCAGATCGGTTAGCTGGAATTCTTTTCAAGGAACTCTGTTTAAATAACTTAATCCAAGAATACTTGGCCTTGTGAGCATCCTCATGTTAAGTAGATCCTTTCTAATTGGCTAGTAAAACATTAACTCTGCTACTGTCAGACTAATTATGTCTGAAAAATATTTTTTCAGCTAATTCCAATGAATGTAGTATTAAGCCTTTAAATGGTGCATCGTTGAGCGTTACGGGACAAGAATAATGATATGATGTCGTGAAGAATGGCACTAAGAACGAAAAGTGTCTTTGCATATTGTTGTGACGTATTATAAATACCAATGTGACTTGAATATAATTGTTGCGGTCAATATATTAAATGTACAAAAAATGAGAAATTACAAGTGGTTGCCACTGTAACTTTTTTACAATGTGCTTTAGAATCATAAGCAGAAATTATATTCTTGCCTTACTAGGATTTGACTGGTTGATTTTTATATTGTACAGAAACTTTTTTTGAGAATGTCCACATCAGATGTAGCCTTTATTCCTAACAGGATCGCACTCATGTACCACCCTTAGCCTTTTAAGCCAGATTTCTTGCGAGTAAGGACGCAAGTTGGGTGAGGTTTTTTTAACCTTTTCCTGTTTGTAAATTTGGAAAACTTAGCTGATGCTGAATGAAGTTAGAAAATGCTGTTTTACCTAGAAGGCTGTAAATCGTTCTTTGTAAATCATCATCTCAGTGTTACTTCTGCCTAAATACTTCCCGCCTCACTGTGGTGGGTAGAAGAGGTGGCCAAGAAAAGACGTATCCTCCTGTGGAGAGATTCAAAGATTAAACAAAAAAGCCTCAGATTGGAAAGCCTGAGCGCTTTTATAGCTAATAAATTGAAGAATTGGTAGTATACGATGGAGGAATGGTAACCGATCCAGCGTAAGCTGTGTCTATATTATGTTTTGATGAACGTTTTCAACACTTCCTCCACATCCTCACTACCTTCTTTTCCAAAACCTGCAATCCTGCAGCCGCAGTCCTGCTCGTGCTGCTCCCGACCAGAGGCTGCCCTCCTGGCGCTCCGGGGAGGCTCCCGACTGGAGGCTGCCCTCCTCCTGGTGCTCCGGGGAAGGAACCCAGCTCTTTGTCCTCAGGCTCTACCAAGTACTGGACGGCAGCACGAACCTCCAACACGAAACCTCTAATTCTTTGAGTCTAAAGCAAACTTCTCAGATTTATGCTAATGATGTGCTTACCTGATAGTGTAGTCTCTGTCTGCTTGTTACAAATGGAAAGTCCAGATCTGCATGCATTAATCATACGACCACGGTCGTATTTCTTTTGATCTTTTTTGTTCTGCTCTTTCTAAAAAAATTTGTCTTCTTCCTGAAAAAAAATGCATAAAGTATGCTGCTAACACCAAGACTGCCATATCATTCCAAACCGTACAAAATTATTGCTTCACATTAATAATTGACTCATGAGGGCTGCGATTCCTGGCTCGAGCACGTCTGCGTCTGAAATTTAGGCATGTTTGTTGAAGTAATTTAGCTAAAACTTTTTAAAGAGCTTTTTATGGTAATAAAGTTCAATTATGATTCTATTCAGTAATTTTTCCTGAAACTTTATCATAATGTTCCTTGAATTGTTTCCCCCTTCCCTTCTTACCTCTTTCTGTCTTTCCTGGCTTTTAAAATTTGGTTTTCATTGAGACGAAGGGAACTCATCCAGTTCTTTCAATTCTTGTTGAAGAGGTGAAACATGAATTTGGTCTAGAATTGTTGGGGTGGGGGAGCTGCGTACAAGCATACATAGAGAGCTTCAGAATTGCTAATTCTTGCAAGGCTACCAGTATTTATTGTTTTCAGATGAAAGCACTTGTCAAAATTATACTGTTTGCATTAAATCTTTTGCGTGTATGTGTTGTGGTGAACTTCTCAAGCAAAAATCTGATTTCTGACCTAGTATATGGGGTTCTCCAGGTGTTACTGGGGTGAAACGCGCTCTTCTGCCAAACCTGTGGCGAGCAGTTTTGTACTGGGAGATTGGCATTTGGGACTGGTTTGGTAATAAGTTACGTGTTGGCTGGTTTTAGCTAGAATGGAAATTCAAATTAATGGTGAATTGCACTTTTCCTCTAGAAAATGCTGGATTCTGGGGGGGTGGTATGCTCCTGCATATTCACGTACCACACGCTGGTATTTGCAGCCCTGGGAGTCGGGTGGGGTGAGAGGCAACGTAAACAGCAAAAGAGATAAAACCAAAGCTGGGTTAAAAAAAATCAAATTACAGTGTTACTGTGCTACGGGTACGTTGCTGGTCGGCTCAGCAACCCCAACAGTCGTGTTCCGTCTGTGTTAATTTTGGACTTGTTGCTTTATTTCCAGCTGCGCGGTATTTGTGTCCATGTGGAAATGTTGTAGAATTGCTTTTCTCTATAGTGATGTGTCGGCAGATGATGTGGTGAGGTGAGTTTTGAGGATAGGTAACTGCCGTGACCCCTCTGTTAGGAGGAGTGAGGGACGGCAGAACACGTCTCCACTCTCTCTGTCCTCCAGCTCCTCACTTCAGCTGTGTCTGGCTGAAGTCTTTTCCCTGGCTGCCACCTTCTCCCGCTCCGGTGGGCTTTCTGTCCCGCTCCTCCTGGAGCTGGCGGCCATGTCCCCCTCACACACGGCTCTCCTCCTCCTCCTCCTCCTCCTCTTCCTCCTCCTTTGCGGAGGCTGAAGGAGCTGGGAGCTGCCTTCCCAGCCCTGCCCTCTCCCTGGCTGTCCCCTGCCTGCTTCTTTTCCGCTGAACTCCGTTATTCCACTACGACTTTCCGGCAAACTGCTCTTGTTTATCTTTTCAATCCAATTAAATATAAGGTGATTTAAAAAAAGAAAGAAAACCCAAAGCCCACGCCATTATCAGATACTTGTTATTGGCTGGTTTAGTGGAGGGTTCCTCTCGTCTGCCTCGCGTCCCCCGGGCGCTGCCTGATCCGAGCCTGTCGATCGCCACAGCGGTCCATTAAAAATACATGCAAAATAAGTATTTCCAAGGTTTTTTGTTCTGATATGTTTTTAGGATTAAGTACCTTTATTCTTTTTAACTGCACGCAAGAGTGTTTGCCACAGCTAAACTCCGAGCGTTTTACTTCTGCATCCAGCGACCGAACGTCTGGCCTAGAGCCGAGCTGCTGAAACCAGCCGTGGCTTCGTCATTTACATCTGGGCTACCAAACTGGAAATGGACTCTTCAACAGAAAATGCTGTAACTTTGTGGCTTTTTTTTCTTGACTGTATGAAACTTGAAGACTGCTGAGTTCTCTTTAATTGTTTTGGTTGCTTGGGTTTTTGTTTTTTTAATTAAAACATAATATAGTACTTTTTTGATCCTGTTACCACTTTTAAAATCACAGGTTGTGTCATTACTCTTTAGTTGCACAGTCTACATTGATTTATCCTCTCTGAATACGGTTCTTTAATATTAGAGGTTGGATTAGATGCAAAACTACAGAACAGTCAATGTCTTCAGTAATTCTTGTTAGTAACTTTTTTCTTTTGTCTTGCTTTTTGCCCCTGATTCTTCAGAATCGGAAGGCTTTGGAATCAGGGCCCGTCCTCTGGCCCTGCAAATATATACGTGTGTGTGTGTGTATATATATATGTATGTAGGCAAACTATTGGGGTCATGCAAAGAGATGCAGGTTGTGGAATAGTAACAATGAAAATTGTCAAAATTTTTTGTACATAACTGAAGATTTAGTATAAATGCTGGTACTGTTGAAGACTTGCTTCGGAGGTCCTTGTGCTGTGGCATCCGAACAGACACCCCGGTATTACCTGTATGTACAGCTTTGAAACATGCATTAATGGATGCAGATTAGCGCTGTGTAAACAACTAATAAACCTAACCGTTTGTATTAAGTTGGCCAGATAATTTCTTCATTTTAGACTCGCCATGCCGTTTTCAGAGGGAGCTTGACAGCTTATTTTTCAAGGTGAAATAGATATTGTAATCATTTGGGGTTTGTTGAGTGTTTTGCCAGTGTAGCTGGGGCTGTTGGTGCTAGCAGGGGAGCATCGTGTTAAACCCATAAGGAGGGTAACGATGCCTCGGGCGTCTGGTTGGTCTCATCCCAGTGACAGTGGCTGGTCAGCAGGGGGGATGCTGGGCGGGTTGCTTCGTCTTCCCGCACTGTTGCGATACGGTTATCTTGTGCTTTTAGAAAATGCTCAGGTGCGTAGAGTGTACTGGGCAACAAATAATCCAACTGCTCTCTTGGTTGAGAAAGTCTTGGGCTGTGCTTGATACACGAATCGTCGTGAGAACTTTCACGATCTTATTTTTTCATACAGGCTTCCGTAAAACGTGTCTCTGGAAACAGAGTGAGGAGAACGATTACTTTCTTAAGCAGGTACGAACATAACCAGGGCATGCTGCTTTCCAAAGCACAGTTTTGAACTGTAAATTTTCTCTCCCCACAGAGCAGCTCCCGCGTCCGTCAGCCAGGTGCGTAAGAGAGAAATCGGAAGTGCTGCCAGGCAATAAAGTAGTAAATTGCCACCGATCCTTCTATTGGGCCGGTACTTGGCCACCGCTAGCCACGTGTAAGGTGCCACGAAGGAGCCCGGAGCGCGGTTCCTCCACATGTTGCTCAGTCGTGGAGGGTCTTTGCTGCGCTGGGTGAGGTTTTGCGTCGGTTCCCCTCCGCCTGCTGTGTGCTGCCAGTTGATAGTAAATAATTAAGACCACTAAGAGCCTCTTTCACAGGATCTCAGAAATCCACGTACCTTCCTCCTCCACTCTACTGATCGCCTCTGGACCTCAGCATAAAATATGAACCTTTGCTTATTTATGCAAGAGACAAAGTGGTTAAAACAACAGATTTTACCCAAAATGTGTTAGCCACTAGCTCTGAAGCTTTTCCTCTGCTGCAGACAGGAACTCGGACGTGCACAGGGTTTGAGGAACTGATTTCAGAAGTTACCCCTTTTGTATTCCTTTCTGAATGTCTGTAAAACGTGGAGATAAAGCGGCCTTCCAGCGGTCTGATGTGGGCGGTTTTGCTAGGAGATCTCCGGGTTTGTTCGGGTTCCGGCAGCAGCAAGGCAAGTCCCGTTACGGATGGCAAATCCCAGCGTCGCTCGCCCCGGGCATGTCTTGTACGAAGAATCCTTCAGCGACCTGTGTGCTGATAAACTGCTGCGGCCAAACGCTGTTTTTATCAGCGGTGGAGTATTCCCTAAAGGAATACTCCCTAAAGGCGAGCTCCTGCAGCGAGGAACCAGCCCCTCTGTGCCGGCCCGCGGACAAGAGTGGCCTGAACCCAGGCAGAACAGCTTTTCCGCCGTGTGCTTAGACCACTATCGCATGCCTTTCCTGGTGCATTTAAGGAGAATCCTGGGATAAAAAAGGTGCATATTGGTAAGTGAGGTAGCACTTAACTGAGATAAGGTGGGAAAATCCCATTCTTACATGGGATTGCAAGGGGCCGGAGGAGGCCCCGGAGATGCTGGGAGGGCTGGAGCCCCTCTGCTGGGAGGACGGGCTGGGAGAGCTGGGGGGGTTCAGCCGGGAGAAGAGAAGGCTCCGGGGAGACCTTCCAGCCCCTGCCAGTGTCCGAAAGGGGCTCCAGGAAAGCTGGGCAGGGACTCGGGATCAGGGAGTGGAGCCACAGGACGAGGGGTGATGGTTTTACACTGGCAGAGGGGAGATTGAGATGGGATATTGGGCAGAAATTCCTGGCTGTGAGGGTGGGGAGCCCCTGGCCGGGGTTGCCCAGAGCAGCTGTGGCTGCCCCATCCCTGGAGGTTCAAGGCCAGGTTGGACGGGGCTGGGAGCAGCCTGGTGTGGTGGGAGGTGTCCTTGCCCGGGGCAGGGGGTGGCACTGGATGGTCTTTAAGGTCCCTTCCCACCCAAACCCTTCTGTGATTCGATGATATTTGCCAGCAGCAACAGCCGCTATTTCATGCTGAGCCCGGCAAAGCAGCAAGAGCTCCAGGACAGAGGGTGCTGGGCCAGGGCGAGGGGGAAGGGGAGAGGCATTTGGAGCGTGCCTGGGCTGCAGCTAATTTGAGATTTAAAATTAAACCTTATTTCTAAGAAAGCAAGAGGTCCCTCTGGATTCTGACCAATGGGTTTCTCCTCCCCCTTGCTCCTCGCAGCCAGCGGGGAGAGACAGCTCAGCTTTGTAGGCTGAGTAATTTTTTCAAAAGCCGTTTCTGCCTGGAAGTGTAACACAGAATATGTGGAACGTGTGATGTGATAGAGGTTTATGGAGGCAAAATGAATAAAACTATTGTTTTTCTGTTTTTCAGGGGTGGGCACAGATCTGCTGAGGGGACTATGGTTCCCTTCCCACACCGGCAGCAGATGGTGAAGCCTATATATTCCCCTTCACACGGCACAGTTGGACCCATCTGCACCCCACAAACAAACGGTAGCAAGACTGGAGCTGCTCCAGAGGATTATCACTATCTCTGCTTTTCTGCCAGTCAAACCTTGATCCAAAACCTGAATTATTACCCGTTTCTGTGCACAGAGAGCAACTCGGGAGCCAGTGTTCACACCCTGCCCAGCGCCCCCCTTTTGAAGCTGCTGCAAAGGGTTTCTTGCTCCATCTCCACCTGGGGCTGCTTCCTTCCAGGAAGGCCTGATGGGGGCAGGATCCTCCTTTTTATTACCAAATACTTAGAAGGTGTTTGGTTTTTTTTTTTAGTAGGAATTGAGCTATATCCAAGGTGATCAAACACTTTAAGCCTGCGCTGCCACCAAAAAAGATCTCCTTAACCTCGCCCCGCCTTGCAGCATTACGAATACTTGCCTGGTGCTTGGGGATCTGGGTGTGATAAAACTACTTTTATTTGCAACCTTCTGCATAATTTCTAGCTGAATCGCTGCGCTGAGTGCTCCAACAGCTTGTTTGGGCACTGGCAAGGGCAGAAAGAGGGAGGATGGGGGTAGGACTGAAAGAGCTGGCGGTGGTGGGAGGGTCAGTGTTCCTTTGTGGCACTAGTGCTGGTTTAGCTCCTGAGCCTGCATTCGTTAACTGAATTAATTCCAGTTAATTTAGATGATGCCTATGCCCTGATAGTGCTGCTAAACTGAGACACAGGCTGAGTGGCCCCACTCGGGTGTAGCACTGTGCTCCACCTCTCGTTTTAGGCAAACGAGAGGAAACTTTGTGTGTAGGGCTGGGAACGTGTTAGCCTGATGTTTTACTGTTTAACCACCAGTTGCTGGTCCAGTTACAGTGACGAGGCCAGACAAGCCCCGAGACTGAGACCCTGCGCTGTGGGGTGGGTAGAAACCTGTGGCCATTTTTATGGCAATGTCCCGTTTCTCAGCCCACAACAGGTAGCAGTAACAGCTGAACCTGGCACACTGGGCACCTGGCAGAGGCTGTCACTGATGTAAGGAGGTTCCTGGGTGAAGGGCAAGGGCTGAAATAATTGGCGTGATACCAATCATCATAGGCTTCAAAAGGAAGACGATCTGAATACGTTGCTAATTCACCCACCAGTAGCGAGGAACCCAAAGCACGGAGCCGCTTGGGAAGGGCTTAGGGAGGTGTGAAATTCCAAAAATTCCGTTAGCCTTACCTTCGCCCAGCAAAACACTTGCATCTGCCTCAGGTCTCCCTTTTTCAGGGTTCATAGGCATAATGAACCGTTAATGTGAATTTGGTAGAATTAAGGGAAGAGTCCCGGGACAAAACCTGTTGGTTTAGGTGGGGTTGCAGTGACTGGTTTGGGGGTGGGGGGAGGGCTCCTGAGAAGCCGTGGGAATGGGGCCACGTCGCTCGTGGCCGCTGCTTGTCCCGCTGTGCGTGGAGCCGACCCGGAGCCTGGGGGAGCCACGCTGCTCGCCCTGCCCAGAGGGACCCTGTGGCGGCAGCAGAGCCCCCCCCAGCACTGCCCGGGGCGCACGTGTCCCCCAGCTGCCAGGTTGTCACTCTGTGTCCCTGTGTGCGAGCCCGGCTGGACTGATCCCCTCTTCCCCAGAAGGGAATGGGCAAAAAATAGGACCAGATTAAAGGAGATGCGGTTTTGAGTCATACCATCTGTGTGGGTAGGATGTGTCACATAAACTGCCTTATTTCCCAAACTGTGGCACGTATAAACTTACTTTTCTTTGCGCTTAACTGTCACTGAGCCTCGCCTGGGCAAATGCTGCTGGTTTCCTTAGTAACTGGGTCCTTCGGAGGGAAAAGCACTGGGATGACAGTGCTGTGTTGTGAGTGGTGTGACGAAGCGTGCCCAGTCTGGTCCCGCCACCGGTATGGCCGGAGCAGCTGGTCCCCGAGGCGGCGGCTGGGTGACACTGGGTGGAAAACTTGCTCGTGCTCGGCTTGGGATGGCTGCGCCTCTCCGTGTCCCTCGGATTTAGGCTGGGGGTGGTGCTGCAGGAGGTGATACAGCTGCAGGTGAGGGACATCCCTGTCTGAAACGGTCCGGTCAGTTCTCGCCGTGCCAACACATACGAATACAATGTCACTAAACTGGGATTTAGTTCTTGTGACCAAACCAGGGGCGGTATCTGAGAACTCTCTCAAAAATGGAGAGCCAAATACAGTGTTTTCACTGAATCCACCACAAAGCCTTGGTGCTTGACTGGGTATTCAAACCAAATCCAGAGCCAGGCCAGAGCTCTCCCTGGTGGCTTCCTGACAAACCACCCCTGGCACCCCGCACGAGGTGTGTCCCAGCAGCAGCCCGTGTCTCCCTGTGTCTCCGCACGGGCTCCTCGGCGCCACCCTCGAGCCGGGGCCGGCGGAGCTTCGGCCTGTCCCAGCCTGCGGAGTGGGACTAGGTCTGAGGTGGGTTTAATGTGGGTTTTTTTAACGGCAGCGACCCTGTATCGTTAAGCGTGAGGGTGGTTATTATCATAAGGGTTAATGCCTCGATATCTTTGCAGCAGTGAGTTTCTCGTGCTGCTGCATTGTTCAGAGGATTTAGGTTTTAGCGAACTTTTACTGCTGCGTCTGTTGCAAATTGCAGTTGAGTCAGAAAGAAAAACAACCTGATGGAGCAGAGCGTCACTGCGGCATTTACTGCGAGGTGCTGCTGTGCATGAAGTGCCTGTGCGAGCTGGCGGCCCTGGAACTGGAGTCAGAGGCCGCGTTCCCCATTAAATGGGAGGTGAGTTCATGAGACAGAAGCTGTAACACTGTCAGGGCTAACGCAGCGGCTGCCTGCGTGCCACGGGTGCTCTGCCCTGGCATTGACGGCAACAGCCCGCTGCCATGGGCAGCCGTGGCCTCGGCTCCACCTTCAGAAACCTGTGCAGGGAACACAGCATGAGAACAAACACAGAGCAACGGATTACGAGTCTTAAAATTCTTCCTTTAAAAATAAGTAAAATTCAAATTTGTCTCAACGTGCCTGTCACCTGCAGTAGAAAAGTCTGGCTAAGTTTAAGCCACACAACAAATCCGTAAAGCTCGAGCTCTGCTGCAGTCATTGGTAAAAGGCTGCATCTTATTTTTTGAGTCAAATGGGTGGATAAGCCGAATCCTCAGTCCTGTAGGTTGAAAGCAAAGGCGATGCATAAGCTCAGTGTGTCAAAGATATCACAGAAGGAACAGCAAGGACCTGGGTGGGGGGAAGCAGTTGCAGCTGCACTTGAAGAGCAGCAACGGGAAGTATCAATTACTAAACATGGGAAAATGATTTTTAGCTCACCGCTGGCTTCTGAAGGACAAGCTGTGGCCCCGCCTTCGCAAGCCCAGGGGCAGAGGGGCTCCGCAGTCCTGCGGCGGCGAGGGAAGAGGCTCCTGGCAGCTCCACACTCCTCTCGTTCCCTCCGTCGGGCGGTAGGCAAGGTCCTTGTTTCATGCTCGCTGTGCATGTGGCGTAATTTATTATCTTCTGTAACGAGGGAAGCGCTGCAGCAGCTTGGGAAAGGAGGCGACTGCTTCTCTTGAGCCAGTACTTTATTTGCCGTGTGGGGCTCAACTTCCTCTGCACCTAAAAGGAGAGTTACTTTGAACCCCTGCCGGGATCTGAGCCTCTAGTTTCACAGAAATAGGGTGTTTCTAGGACTGGAATACTTTTAAGACCATAAAGCCACTGCTACTGGTCTTCCCTTAGAAAAGGATGTGTTTAGAGCCGTTGTCTTCAGGAAGCGGCTGTAGCAGCCTGTATTTTTATCACCTGGAGTAAAGATTAAAATGTATACTGAACTTCAAATTTACTCAGCTTGACCTTAAACAAAACTAGTTTTTTAGACCTTCAGGTATTCATCTATAAAACCTGTTTATTCTGATTTGACATGAATGAAAGTTAAAGCACAATTAACTTCCCCAAACTCCTCTCTTAATCTATTAAGACTTTAGCTTTGAGCTGCATGGGGCTCGCTCTTCACTTCAGCTGCCTTTTCAGCTTTTCCTCTTTCTGTTAAGCGTTCAGGGTGGAAATCCTGCTTGTGCTGGAGGTCTTGTAACTGATTTTACATGCTCCTGGGTTTTGCTCTAGAGCTGGACCTAATGGATTTCGCCGGCTCTGTGTAACAAACCCAGAGTTATCCCTGTCTGGTCTCTGCTGTGCCAGTCGTGGGTTTGTAGACCATCAGCTGAATGTGTTGCTAACGACTCGGTCACCTCTTAGCCCAAACAAATGCTGACAATGTCCCAGAGTAATTTAATGATCTGTTTTGAAGACCAGTAACCCCTTGCTCAAGTTATTTTTTTATATTGTTTATCTTATTATTTTATTTGTTCTATATCTTTTATTGAAGACAACCCCGCAGCGATTTCCCGGGGCCTTTGCTGGCCTCCTGCCCTGCCTGTGATGCTTCCGCTGCATCCGCCTCTCCCGGCTTGTGCCCTGGCCCTCGCTCATCACCCCGGTACCTCTTCTGCCCCGCTCAGCTCCCCGCAGCATCCGTCACCGGAATCATTCCAGCAGTTGGTTGTGCTGGCATGTGGGGAGAACTGGGAGTCGCCTTCGGGGTCTGCAGTAAGCAGCCCAGGAAAGAAAGACCTTAAACCATTGTCACCACCAAAGGGTAAAGATTATAGTGCTGAATAAGTTGTCTGTGTGGGAGTGAGGTGTTTGGAGCCCAGGTCCCTAATGATAAGTTGCTGGTTAACTCCAGTGGATTTCACTGGCAATTAAAACAGGTTTTCAAACCAGGGCCAATGGAATGTGCGTGGCACTGTCGACAGTCTGATGGAGATCCTGAGGCCTCTTTGCTTGTCTTTATTATAGAATCACAGAATGGTTTGGGTTGGAAGGGACCTTAAAGACCATCCAGTGCCACCCCCTGCCCTGGGCAGGGACACCTCCCGCCAGACCAGGGTGCTCCGAGCCCCGTCCAACCTGGCCTTGAACCTCCAGGGATGGGGCAGCCACAGCTGCTCTGGGCAACCCCGGCCAGGGGCTCCCCACCCTCACAGCCAGGAATTTCTTCCTGACTATCTCGTCTAAATCTCCCCTCTGCCAGTGTGAAACTGTTCCCCTCTTGTCCTGTGGCTCCAGTCCCTGATGCAGAGTCCCTCCTCAGCTTTCCTGAAGTCCCTTTAGTCAAAGTTTACATATTTTCCTCACAAATTATACTTCTCATATTTATTTGACCTGGGCATATAATTTTGATATATAATCACTTAATCGATTGCAACATTAACTTTCTGTGCTCACATCCTTTATATTCCCTGTAGTGATTTACTGCTCTGGCTGCAACCTGCTCCTTTCTAGAAACTTCCCTGTCTCCCTGCCTTGCCTGTGCGCTCCTTCCCACCCCGCTAGTCACTGCCCCAGAGGTGTAAGGGTGGCACAAAGCTGCTGGGGATGTGGCCCAGGGGCCAGGGGGGTTCTGGGCTGCCAGCGCACAGTGCCGGCTCCTGGGGAGCTTCTCCCCCCCAACACCCCCAGTCCCTCTCCTGGGGGCTGCTCTCCAGCCATTCTCCACCCAGCCGGGATTTGTGCTTGGGATTGCCCCGACCCAGCTGCAGGACCTTGCTGTCTTTAGTCTCTTCAGGACCTTGCTGTCTTTAGTCTCTTTAGTCTTGCCTTACTCTGTCTTGTTTCTGCTTTTTTAAAAAAAAAATCTTTCATNGATGCAGAGTCCCTCCTCAGCTTTCCTGAAGTCCCTTTAGTCAAAGTTTACATATTTTCCTCACAAATTATACTTCTCATATTTATTTGACCTGGGCATATAATTTTGATATATAATCACTTAATCGATTGCAACATTAACTTTCTGTGCTCACATCCTTTATATTCCCTGTAGTGATTTACTGCTCTGGCTGCAACCTGCTCCTTTCTAGAAACTTCCCTGTCTCCCTGCCTTGCCTGTGCGCTCCTTCCCACCCCGCTAGTCACTGCCCCAGAGGTGTAAGGGTGGCACAAAGCTGCTGGGGATGTGGCCCAGGGGCCAGGGGGGTTCTGGGCTGCCAGCGCACAGTGCCGGCTCCTGGGGAGCTTCTCCCCCCCAACACCCCCAGTCCCTCTCCTGGGGGCTGCTCTCCAGCCATTCTCCACCCAGCCGGGATTTGTGCTTGGGATTGCCCCGACCCAGCTGCAGGACCTTGCTGTCTTTAGTCTCTTCAGGACCTTGCTGTCTTTAGTCTCTTTAGTCTTGCCTTACTCTGTCTTGTTTCTGCTTTTTTAAAAAAAAAATCTTTCATTAGTAGCTTTGGAATTGACATGTTTTCCGGCATTTTTAAAGGGCGAAGGAGACAGGTTGTTTCTAAGCGGCGAGGTTTTGCTAGCTTTCAACAGACAGTTTCATTGTAGGAACGATTCCATTCAAACCTGAAAATGATCTACTTGCTTTTCAGTGTCAAAGCCAAAAAAAATTCAACAAACTAACTAAATAAAAATATTTGTTCCATGTTTGCTGCTCAGAAATCTGTGGATTAAAAACACTGCTGCAAGAGTGAGATGGCTTTTGAATCTTTCCTGTGCACGGCAGCACGATGTTCTTGGCAGCGTGTTTCCAGCACTCTCGACCTGCCGTGGGCCGGATCCAGCCCAAGATGGGCTGGGAGCCTGGGGNTCTCTTTAGTCTTGCCTTACTCTGTCTTGTTTCTGCTTTTTTAAAAAAAAAATCTTTCATTAGTAGCTTTGGAATTGACATGTTTTCCGGCATTTTTAAAGGGCGAAGGAGACAGGTTGTTTCTAAGCGGCGAGGTTTTGCTAGCTTTCAACAGACAGTTTCATTGTAGGAACGATTCCATTCAAACCTGAAAATGATCTACTTGCTTTTCAGTGTCAAAGCCAAAAAAAATTCAACAAACTAACTAAATAAAAATATTTGTTCCATGTTTGCTGCTCAGAAATCTGTGGATTAAAAACACTGCTGCAAGAGTGAGATGGCTTTTGAATCTTTCCTGTGCACGGCAGCACGATGTTCTTGGCAGCGTGTTTCCAGCACTCTCGACCTGCCGTGGGCCGGATCCAGCCCAAGATGGGCTGGGAGCCTGGGGACAGGCAGGGGGTGCAGAGCTGCCTGCGCCGATGGAACGGCACTTACTGTCCCGGGGTCGCTGGGTTTCCAGCCACTTGGTATTGAGGCTTTTGTCCACGTCCTTTGCAATCCCATGGAAGAGGAGCACGCACCGACGTATGCTGGAGATGCTCTTCTGTAGTGAAAATTGTTCAAACTGGATGTAAGCCCCCGCCTGTGTGGCCTCATTATGCTTAATTTTCAGATTGCAAAGTGACTGACTGCGTCAAACCATCCCATCCTTCCATCACCCTAACGAGCTCACCTGAGGACATGCTCGGGTACGGCAAGGTCTGTTGCAAGACATTCCCAAAGTCAAGGTGAGTTGTCTACTTCCCTGGGAGCCAGCGTGTCCCACGCGGGGTGACGCTAACCTGCCCTGCCGGGGGGTGACAAGGACACGCATTGCACCTGGCCGCTGCCGGCTGCGAGGCGGCAGCCGCTGGGATGGTGGCTCTGCTGAAGGCCGCCGCGCTCAGGGCATCTTTGCCGTAGCCGGGGTAATTCTGCAGCTGCTTCTGTCCATCCACCGCCATCGTGTTGCTTTATAAAAAGCCCCATGAAGTCATCAGGAGTTTAGCCTCCCATGGAATCATTTTCAAGGAAATGAGCTGAGAGTTTGCCGGACTCATTGAAATGAAAACTATTTAACAAATTGAGTTTTCCTCCCCCTTGCTGCCTCATTGTAGAGAAAAACCACATCAGGAAGCCTGAGGCATTTTTGACAGATGACTGAGATGATGTGGAAAGATCCGTATGGGAGATGAGTGGGACCGTATTCCACGCGCGTACGTGGGGAGGGCCCGGGGGCCCCCGAGGGCAGGTACAGCCCTTTTGGCCAGGGATGAGCAGAAGGACCGCGGCTCACCTCCACTCGAGACCGAGTTAAGGGCTTGTAGTTATCATCCTGTTGGTGTGACACCTCATGCCAGAAAAGCTGTGCCACGTGAGGGCAAAGAAAATAAATAATTTCCCCGGGCCTGAATTTCAGTCTTATAATTTGTACTGTCCTGGTTGTTGCTTTTTGTTCTGTCCTGGCTGTGAGTCGTTCAGGTGACATCCCCCTTTATGTCACTGAGGGAGCATCAACGGGAGGACTTCCGTTTGCAGAAGTTTGTTAGCTCACGAGCTCCTGCAGATTATCCCACTGAGGCTACGGCTCTTAGGACTGGATGGCATAATGCCAAATGAGTTGGAGGATATTATTTGTGATGATATCGCTCCTTATTGCAATTAAATGTCACTTTATTGACTTCAGTAATGAAGTGGTTATCTTATTGTTTAGTGCCAGTGCAGAGCCGAGCAACGGGAGCAACGCAGATTCCTTATGGCTGGTTAGCACCGTTAATAATAGTCCAGGGAGGAATTTCTCATGGTGGCTGTTGTGTTAATGACCTTTCTGTTGTGTTAATGACCTTTCACGGAGCATTCTGCCGCCGGGAACTGCTTCTGCAAAGTATTACTGGCCACAAGTAGTGAGTAGTCTTAATATTTTATGGACTACTGCAGATTGTATTTCAGGATATGAGATACCATTTCAGCCATGTAAGTTAGGAATGCGAAGCATGCTATGTTACAATCTTTCCCCCTCGCTTTACAGTTGGAGGTGTTAGTAACCTTTCATACAAATATTTTCCATTTAAATGAGCGGAGTAAAAGAGAGTAATTTTTTAAAAAGGGCTCTCAGACACAGGTTACAGTTTGCTAAAGTCTGTAACGTTGCAATTTAGCCATGCACACTTTAGCCCGTTACTTAATCGGCATCCTTCAGGTTAAGAAGACTGCAGACCCACGGATTGTATGTTGATGGAGAGGTTTAGTTATTATGGCGCTTCGTGAGTGCACTCATTCAGCTTTGATCTAAATCTTGACCTTCTTTTACAGCGGCTTGTGTGATTTTGCCCTTGGACGGTTCTTTCAGAAGCCCACGTCCCTTCTGAATTGCGTTTGCTTTTCCATGTACTTGCAGTTTGCAGCACAGGGGAGTCCGAGAGGTTCAGAGGGAGAGGGCCCAAGTGGCAGTGCATGACGCCATTTAACGAGGAGCCTCGCAAACGAACCCTGCACGAATTCGAAAACCCCTTGGAATGGCGAGAGGCCATAAGGAAGACGGACAGTAGCACTTTCCTTCCTTTGCCCAAGAAAAGGAAAGTTAAAAGCGCTGTTATCTCAATCACACCTTTGTACTCATAGGTTGTTCCCTTTTTGGAAGAAAGCACATCCTTGGTCAAAAAAAGGTATGGGGGCCTAAATAATAAATATTTGATTTATTCCCTCTCTTCTCACAAAGGACATGAACATCTTTCAGTAATATTGGTGCAGTTGTTGAACTGAAAAAGGCAGCAGGGGTGATTTCAGAGTGAGGGGACCGATCGTGGTTTTTGCAGAAGGCAAAGAGTGTGTCCGGCCCTGTCCCTTCATCTCGAGTGGATTCCAACAGGGAACGCCTTTATGTTACAGCTGTGTTTATCCATCCATTTCTTGGTTGCTGTTGGGGTGGTGTGGAAAGCTGGCACTGCTCTTCAAAGCCACGTGAAACTTCCCTGCTGCCAAGCTTTGTTAGAAATAACAGACTTAATGTGAAGACTTATTAAATGACCTGAACATGGACTGGGATATAAATGAACCCGGACCGGCTTATGATTTCTCAACAAACTGTTTCAGTTCTGTAAGAAACCACAACAACCATGCCTCTAAATTCGCTGTAAGGCTCTGCTGAGCTCAGAGGGAAGCTGGGGGAAGAACGCATGTGCAGGGAAACCAAGAGATAGGCTTGAAAAGTCAAGGCAAAATTAAATGGGCATGTTGTGAGAAAAACGCACCATATCATAACCACCAGTAGCATTTTGAGGACCGAGGTGGGACAATTCCTGTGCCTGCACCTGAGGTGGACCACCAAGAAGAAATTCTATTTCTTCCTTCAGCATAAGTGCAACAATAGCCCACCTTAGGGAGTGAAAGGAAAAAGGAGCATCAATGCCAAGAAGCCGTAGGCTTTGCAACAATGGTAGTAATAATAATGAAAAAGGTTGTCAAAAGATAAAAGATCTGCGTCACCTTTACAGCACAGTAGCAAGGCAGAGGCTTCCCCAAAGGGACAAGTATTGGAGACAGGACAAGGACTGAAATTCTGGCTGCCAGTCATGGCTTTTGACTGGCATTTACAGCCGATATTTGTACCTCTGTTCTAAAAATATAAAAGTTTATTTATCTTATAAATAGAAGGAAGAAGAAAAGATGTGAAAAGAACCTCCCGTTCCTTCCCTAATTTATACTAACTTGATATTCTGAAAACTAGACATTTTGAGTTACAGGTAAAAGAGCCGTGTGCTGTATCTAAGCTTTCCTCATAAGCTGATGTTAGGAAATCTGATCATTCCAATCAGAGCTGGTTTTGTATTCTTGAAGAAACCTTCCTTTGGTGTATCTTCTTTCTGCTCAGGGCCTATGTGAAAAAAACCTGTTGCTGTCTTGGGAACATTAGTAGGAGAGATAAATTGGGCTGTTTGACATCATCTTGTTGATAAATGTTTTCTTTTAAGACTCTCGAAAGACCTAAGTAAAGACCAGTGGAGGCTGTGACAGATGCTGTCATGTGAGGAGAACTACCCTTCAATGCCAGTGACCAGATTCAGCTGGGAAAAAACAAGGCTGATGATTATGGGTAAGTATCTTGTGGCAATATGTGGTAGCTTTTACACTGTGATGTTCTATCATCGGGTGCTTTTTTCAATCATACCAATTTTTGAGTTTCTACAACTAATTGGAGAGTTAGGTTGAGATGCATTTGTTCATCGGGTTTCTCTTTGCTCCACGATACCTCATAATGAAATATTTGGTGTCTTGTTCACATTCTTTCCAGTTTGGGTTTGCTTAGGGGTTTTTTTTGCCTTTGAGTCCTCTCTTGATTCAGTGTTTGAACTACCCTGGTTGGACCCAGGTGAGATTTGCGTGAATGGAGAAAAGAAGCGAATATTCTGTGTCAGAACAGTAGTGGGTATGTGGTTATGAGGAGACATACCTGCAGGAAGCAAACAACATGTCAGTGTACACGTGTTCCCCTGCGAGTTCAAATGATATTCTCTATCGGCAGCAGTATGGGGCGGTGACTTTCAATGCTGCTTGAGTGAGTGTTACCTGGAGGTGAAACACCTTGATGTTGTGGGTTTTTTCCCTAATGCTGTTCTATACTAAAAACTTCAGTCCTATATCTGAAGACCATCAAGCACTGGGTTAGTGTTTATTTGGATTTCATGTGGCAGCTTGGACCTGGCAGAAAAAAGCAGCGATGGCAACCTCAGTAAGAGGGGGGAGGGGGGACAGTAGACAGAAGCTTGTCATGTAGACAGATTTCCTAACCCCACGCTTTGATCAGTGAGATGGCAGTTCCTTCTCCATCCAGAAACATCAGGAAGCATGAAATTAATTTCGGTTTCATAGCAATATTCCTTTCTTTCCTCCTCTTCCAGCAAAGTCTTTTTGACTCATGGCAGTATGCGTAGTGGTTGGCTTACACACCATACAGCTACTAGCTTGTGCTGCTACTCCCCCTCTGTTAACCTGTCAGTATCAAAAAATAAACATGAAAATAAGACACTGGAGATGATTTACTCATGGCATTTTGATTGCATTGCCTCTAAGTATATTATTTGTTATGATCTAATATTTTCTATTAATACTTTAAGAAAGAGGATAAGCAGCACCAAGGCAAAAAGTGAAGTTCACCTTGTTAGAACACGTATCCTTTCCTAAAAAAACACATTTATATGGTACTTCCATTTAAAAAAATAATTTTTGCAAATATTTGTCTCAGTTGGCTGGATAACCTTAGAAGTATAAGAAAATGTATCTGTGGTGTAAAAAAATGACCTTGTTACTCTTGCAGATAGGCATTGATTCCAGCATTTCTGAGTCCAGAGAACAGGATTGAGGGAAGCAGCTTTTTCTCAGTCTGTATTTTTTTATATTTCCAGTGAGTTAATTAGTCGGCTGTTAATGAACTAGGAAACCATTCATCGTTAGATACTGACTTGCCTCCTGAGTCCAGGCACCCTCACAAAACAGTGAGTCCATGGCATTGTCATGTTCAGGTTCTCAGATGCCTCAGAGCTCCGGGACGTGGGGACAGGGACACGGTGGCTGGGAGGCGGCCGATCGCTGCAGCTGTAGATGGTTTTACAGCCTGTGCGCAGGGGCTCGGGGCTGACGGTTCACTGCCCGGGGGCTAGCGGTCTGCCACGCACCAACGGCGAGCGCTGCTCTCGGCGCTGTGCAAGGTGTCAGTTCCAAGGATTAGCCGTAGTTTAAACACTTACATTCCCTGTCGGATGGAAATTTTCATTCCTAAGCCAAGATGCCATCATTGACGAGGCGTGTGCTCCGAGCCTCTTTTCATGCAGAAGAAAAAAGGTTGGTTTAATGTAGTGCCAGCTGCCATATCATAAAGGCAGGTCTCACAGAATTACACATACAGATATATATCTACATATATACACACACATTATATATATAAAATGCTAAGGCAATCACTTGCATTACTCTAACCAAGCCCTTCACTTCGTATTTTATGTTAAAAAAATTTCCCCCACTTGCCACGATGTTTCTATCCATCAGACCAAAATCTGCCTGCCCCTGCTGCAGAGGTCCCGGGCAGTGGCTCCTCGTGGATAAACCATCCCGTAGGTGAACTCCTCCAGCACGTCAGCCTGGCTGCTGGCTGCTCGGCACCACGTAAGCTATTTCTAGAACGATCTCTCTTCTCATAGCCACCTCTCTCAGCAGCACTTCAAAATCCTATTCATTTTGGGGGCCTTTACCAGACTTTGAACAGTCAGGCTTCCACTTCGCAGTTTCACGTGCTAATAAACCTTCTCAGTAGTTTCGAAACAATGACAAGAGCGAGATGTTTGCCCATGTGTCCGCACTACAGACTGCCCCCGAATTTTTAAAAAAGAGAAAACATTGTTGTGTTTCATATCCTCATTTGTCAATTTTGCATCTGCACCTGCAGCTTATGAAGAGAAAGCTCAGCTGGACCATTAAAAATGCCCAAGTTCAACTTGTGTAAGCTTTTCTTTTCCTCGAATGTAGCTGAAGTTCTTGTGACGTGGCTTTTGCACGCTTCTAAAATGACACGCCACTTTTACTGCATGATAAGTGGCAGGAAGAAAAATAAGGCAGATACTGAGAAAGAAAGACTTTTAGTCCTAGGAGAGCGTGCCTTTTCCTTTGCTTGCACACTTAAAACCCTGTCTTGGCTGCACAGCAGTTACAGAAATTGCAGCGATCTGTGGCATGTGTTCAAAGCGCAGATATTTCTTTGCTCAATCAACGCTACGCTGCCAGCTTAAGTGACGTACTGATTCAGCACTGAGTTCCTGAAAACGGTTTCCTCGGATGCTTCTAACACCACGGCAGTCCAGATCCACCGAGGTTCCCTAAATTGGGAGAAATCCCCTTAACTATTGCAGTCCTGGTAGAGGTGAGTACTTTTGTACCTGACTTCGTCATCAAGCCCACATGGATCTAGAAACCACGTATGGTCAAGCCTGTGCAGGGTCTTGATCTGGTAAATGTTCTTCGGGGAAAAATACAAAATAATGGTCTACTCCAATGTCCATGTAGGCATGTGTGTCTTTAAATTGCGCTGGCACCGTCCTGATGTAATTACTGCAACTTGTAACGGGTCATGGTTCATTCCCCACCTGCTGCGAGGACTCCCTCCCTCCCTTAGGAACGCACAAGAACTACTGGGTAGCAGTAAGCCCTTATAAGAACAGTGTGGTGAAGGAAAACCCATACCTAATTCCCTTTTTTGCTCCACTTTTTCACTATTAGCGGAATTTCTATGACTCGCGTTTTCTACACCTGTTTCCTCTGTTGTTTGGATCCCTGAAGTGCCAATACAAATATAGCTTGTGGGCCTCCTGGCGGAGGCTGGTAACAGCTTATCTAACAAGAATTACTTTATTTTTAGGGCTCTGAAGCTACATTGTGCTCTTCAGTTCATGCTTTCCTCCCGGACTAAATGGCTTTCACATTTAAGGCTTCTTGATTGTTACAGCAATTTTCTGTCTCGAAGATTATATATTATAAGCAAACTACTTTTCTTGTCTTACAGTCTCCAGTGCTTTTTTAGATTTTTGACAGCAACCGCACTCTAAAGGAAAATTTTGGGCACGTGATTAACTTAGGTGAGAGCATGTAAATGTGAAGCACAACTTTTTTTTTTCCTAGCTTTCCTGTGCAAAATCTGGTAAGCAGAAAGGAATGGCGAAAAGAACGAGAAGTCATTTAATAATGGTAGTTAAAAAACAGACATAATGACACAAATATGTATTAAAATATGTCCTTTTTCAATTATACAATACTTGTTAAGTCCCGGCGGTCTACTGATCACCTCAAGAGGCTAAATATAGTACCCATGATGTCATTAAGTTTAGCCACACAAATGGCAAGACACAAGAGAAGCCAGTGTAATCTCTGGCACAACAGATTTCCTGTGTAATTTTCAGTCAAACAGATGCAAGGACGGCTAGAAAGTCTCTCGAGTCCTGAAGCTGCCTTCTTCCAGAAGCAATTGCCAGCTTGCAGCTCCACGACACGTACCGCCTGCGGTTCCTAACGTGGCATCTGACCTTGGCTCATTACAATTTTCCAAACTCTACCTTGGGATGTAGAGGGAGATGCAGCATAAAAGAAACACAAGGGACTGAATTATCAAGACAATTCACAAATGTCAGTAGCTGGGGGGCAGGTTGTAGAAAACTAGAATTTCTCTAACAGCTCTGCCTTTCGGGGGTGAGGGGGTTAGAGTGCGACTGCCCTTCGGCCCTTGCATGCTGATCCTCTATATTTTGTCCTCTATTTTGATCAGGCTGCAGAATTAAATTACATGTTTTTCCTAGGTGGAAGACTGCCTCCCGAAACGAACTACATGCAGTTCTAGAAAAAGGCAGTGAGTTTATGTATGTGAATTCTGTGTGGGTTAGGGGACTGAGTAAACGTAGGCTGCTGTTCCATAGTTCTTGTGTTATATACCTTCCAAATCCATCTAGAGAAGCTCACGTGCTATTTTCTTCCTTTCCCCCTGCCCCAGGTAGTTACTGTTTGATAAAGAGGACAACATTTCAAAAAGTTCAGTATAAGAAAATATTTCCTGCTTTAAAATTTTGGGCCGTTTAAATGCAAAACAACATCTTCCTCCACCTTAGTCATCTTTCATCGTTCTCTCTTTTTAGTTCAAAACTGCTGAGCCCGCGCATAATTATGTGCTGTGCATAAAGCAGCCTGGCCCCGTGTGCTACCCTGGGTCAGACCTGCCGGGCTGCCACCGACAGCAGAGTTTCCCTAATGCCTTTGAGACATTTGTCCCCCAGAAAGTCCAGTTGTTAATCTCAGAATATTCCAGCAAACACCGACTTGAAATCCAAGTCCCAGACACAAATTTTCACAATAAAGCGACTGAAAAATATTAAAGGAATATTAACCATTAGTATTCCATTTACCTCATGCACAGTCTTACTTCAGCATGCAATACTGGCTGATATTCCCATATGAATATGTATCACCGACATTTTAATGGTCCTAAGAAGTTAATGTTATGTAACAATGAGCATAGTAGTTTATTTCCACAGTGGAGACCAATGTATAGACAAATGTGAAGATACATGTGTGTGCATGTTTAGGTATTATATATAAATACACAAATAACAACTTATTTGTATATAGGCAGGTGTGTAAAGAGCCATTTATTGGTCTGTGTTTTATGTAGATAAAAGCGCTTAAGCAAATGAACACTACATTTTCAGCAATAAAAGACAATTGTGGAGTTGAGTAGAAATCACAGAAAATATACTGGGCTTTTTTTTTAATTTTTAAACAAGAACGAGGCTAGTAGTGATAGTTTTGTCAGAGTTGTTCCCTGAGACTTGGAGCTGAAGGAGCAGAGCAGCAAATGTAAGAATTGAAAGATTTGCTGGCAGCCGCAGATCACTTAAAAGAACCCTCCTCCCCTCTTCGTGTGCTGATGTCAGAACAGAAATCTTATGTTCTGTCCAACTTTTTCATTTCAGCAATAATACTTTTGGTTCTCTACCCCCTTCTGTAATTTTGATGGGTTATTCCATGCTTCACTTTCAGTCCTGAACTGTCTGCTGCTAAAGATCTGTCGTGTTTCACACCAAAGATAGGTGTATTTCAGAAAAAGTGGTACTTGCATCCTGCATGTAATTTTGGCCTTGTTTGGTGTCTTTCTAAATAAGATATATTGAACAGCACTGTGAAAGAATCTGAAGGTGACGCTCTAGTAACCTACGAGTTGCAGAATATCTCGCTAAGGAAGGGATTGTTTGGAGGAACTTGTAAGAGAACTGCGCAGAAAATTGCATTCCGTTTGAAAATGCTTGCTAATTTTGTCAGAATAACCATCAGGACAGAGGAATACAAGCTTCTGTTGATCTAGTAAACCTGATTTAAATCAGGTGATTGGAATGAGGCATGATCACACCCAATACTGTAGCAGTGACTACGGGAATGCCATTTAGAGGAAGAGCAATGTAAAGTACGACGATTGACTCTGAAAAAGAGGCCACAAACTCCGACTTGTTGAAAAGAACCAAGAAGGGGGATGGTGAGTCACTGGCCATGGCGCTCATTTTGGCATCAACAGAGATTTGAGCTGGAAACAATAATAATGAATTACATATTTAACCAAAAATATTGGCCCTTCACTACATAAAGGTTTGTCATCCCTTATGTAGACGGCACATTGTGCATCCAATCGGCTGAAAAGCAGAACTCAGGAGAAAAATGACCCTGGGAGTTATTTCTGGAATGCACACAGGCAGGATCTGGCTTGGAGAGCAGAAGGTTAAGCTGACTTTGCTCTCATGAGACTCCATCGACATGGTATACTCATTTCTGGACATCTTCAAAAGATGTTAAGAAACGGAAGGGCTTTTAAATAAACAGAAATCAGATTAAAAGGGGAAGGATTGCCTAGTAAAGCAAAATGCTAAGTAATTGAAGGCATATAGCTTGCCTAAAGGAGAAGGGAAAGCTCTGTGCAGAGTATAAATTACTTGGCAGTAGTGAATGAGATATGATATTTCATCTGGATATAAATATTAACTTCTGGAAAGAGTTAAGGAACAAGAAGATGTCTCTCAAGGGCTCCTGACAATCATTTACTGAATTATGCGATGTAACATATGAAAAAGGGATCATTGTTGATATTGGCTTTTAAACTCACTTCCTTGAAGAACTGAAGCCAATCCTAAAATGTGAGATGACTAGATGGCCCAAGAGGTCACTTCTGTTATCATCACTGTGATTCTACTCCATACATCATGTAATTCTTGACCTTCCAAAATACTTGGTGCATTAGAACTGCTTCCCTGTCGCTTTATCTGTTTATCCTGTATTCTTAGTTTTTCTTCACCACAAATACTGGCTGCTAATCGGGTTCCTTTCACGTTTTTTCCTTGTAAGTAGTCAATTTTCACAAGTTCCTGGGTACTTGTGTTCTACTAAGTACATTTCATAAGAAGGGATAAAACTGTTGGCATGTGGTTTGCATCAAGTTGATAAAGCACTTCAGGTATACTTCAGGGATGACATTAAAGACACCCTTATACTAAAAATTTAGTTTGAAGTCCGGACTCCTCTCTCCTTTCTCTGAAGTTCAGAGATTCTTGAATTCAGATAGTTTTGATCCAGGTACAATATAGGAATGAAATTGTTTCTGTCAATTCAAAGTCATTATTATTATTATTGTTGTTGTTAGTAATTATTATTAATAAATTATTATTAACTCTGAAAGAAGAAAATGTGCATGTTTTTTCCATTTGAGCGCTCCCTTGGATTTTCCTAGGCTTCCATTTCAGCAGAGACTTGGTGAAGTTCAGTCAGGCTCTGGTGTGTTTTGGGTTTCGTCGGGAGCACCGAAGTGCCCAGCTCCCTTTTCCTTCATGTTGCTGAGAACAGGTGGCCTCCTCCAGGGTCACCAAGTATATTTAGGGCTGAAACTCGAGCGGGCTGGAGCCACATTGGCTGTGCTGGCCACATGCGCAAGTAGGAGCCGACGCGCCAGGCTCGCTCTCGCCCAGTGCTGCTCAGGAGGGAAGACTGGAGAGGCCTTGCTCCTAAGGATATTTACTGGATGTTGCTGGTAAGAACCTTTTAATCACATTTGACTTGTTTTCCTTAGAATACAGTCCCACGCTATTTCCTGATTCTGTAGTTCTTTGGGAGTAGTTGTCGTACCTTGCCCATGGAAGTCAGATTTTCTGTCCGGATAACTAGTTACAAATTGCAGTAAGAGAAAAGGGCCTGGAATTGTGTTTTGGAAGTGTAACTGGAGGTTATAATAGGACAGTTTGTATAGATTGTATCCTTATATGCAATCCCTACTCCTTGGGTTCGTTCATAAACTTTGGCCTACTTTTTCACACTGCACGCCACTTATTAATTGAGTTATTCTTAATTTATTTTAATAGTTAACATTTTGGCTTAACAAATCGATTTTTTTGGTAATTTTTCTCAACACGTCGGAACTAAAATGGGACAGTATTCTCTGTTCCTATATTTAACCTGCATTATTAGACTTCACTTGCCTCAGAAGGAATTGCAGTTTAGCCAGCTAAACAAAACCACCCCGTCATTTGGTAGTATTAGCTTACACGGCAAATATCTTTGGACTCAGGAACAGCTGTTCCAAAGCCTCATCCCCTACCAACATTAGAAACAGGACTGTAGTCTCTGGTGGAAAATTGTAGCTTTGCCTCATAGCAAAATCATTGTGTTAATTAATTCGTTTAAAGGTTTTGACAGTAATCTGTACTTTGTAATTCAGCCAACTGTATGGATTTTCATATTTTCCAGGTCTGAAGAAATAGAGAGAAAAAAGCCACAACAGCTAAAAAAACCCAAACCCCAGAGCATCTATATAGGCTAATGCTGGGAAGACAGAAATTGCCTCATTAACCTAAGGTCTCTGAAAAAGAATATTTACGATATTTTTCTACATTATGCTTTTATTTGTCAATGAATATAGTAGAACATGCAGATAAAAACTCCCACTCAAACAGGAGCTTGAATAATGTGATGGAATCATATAGAATATTGTCATAGAGAAAAATACATTCTTCTAATAATTCTGTTGTAATGAAAAAAATCAAATCATACTTCAAGAAATATCTTCCTCTGATTATTTTCTTCTTTATTTTAATTGAATTCCAGTATTGGAGTTACAACTATTAGAATACAGTACTTGTCCAAAATTGTAATTTATATCAGTATGTTTGCAACTTAATGCAATGCTTTCCCATAATAAAACCAGAACCCAACTTCAGCTGGGTTCCAGATCCCAACTTTAGTTCTCTCTGTTGTTCAAGTTCTTTCACTAATTAGCCAACAAGACGGTAATAATCTGACTAGTTACTAACCATGACCCAGGCTCTTTATGAACTTGACTGGCGGCTTTTCACAGTAATTTCAGTTTTGGGTTAATACTGTGTATTCACTCTTTCGTCTGCTGCGTGACCAGTGAGTTGGGGAGAGACAGAAGAATACCCTCAAAATGGAGGAAGAAGAATATGAGGAAGTTGTGGAGGTAAGAAGAAAATCTGAGAGTAGAAATATTTGTTTCCTGCCTTGTGAATGAACATATTAATCATTTTAATGAGATGTTGCTTATGAATATAGTTACTTTCTGTTTGCCCTCTGAAGATTAGGGTATGGACAGATACCTGTTAAAGGGTTTGATCAGTCAAAAACAACAACAGTGGAGCAAAATCTTCCTGGTTCCTGTCATAGTTTCTCTGTTTAAATAAGGATTGCAACGATCCCACACCCCCACCGCGAGGTTTTGTGGTTACTCTTCTGCGTAATTATAGATGCGGTGGGCAATCTCTTTTCCCTCCTGGCTTGCCCTCTGTCATCCAATCCATGCTAGAGAGGATGACTTTGAAGGCCACTTTCTAGCCTCGCCTCTGTGCCCACTGCAATGCAGAAACACAGCAGTTCTGTGCCACCGAGGTGCCGTTAACCGATTTAGCCTTAGAAGCTGCAGAGATGGAGCTAGATATAAACCTATAGATGTCCGTAGAGTTGCATCAGGGGTTAATTTGCTGACAGGTCATCTAAACTCACAGTTATATGCCTAATTATTTAGTCTCAGCAATTTGATTGAAAGAATCCCCAGGAACTGGGGAACCTACAGCTTACTATTATGAGCGAGTGCCGTCGGAATAATGACTTCGCTATGGAAAGAGTATACGAGGTTAACAAACAGCGTGGTTTTGCCTGTCGCATCATTACTATTCAGAAATGAAATTATGTGTTATGAAATGCACAAGCGACTATAACAAATTGCTCAGTGTTTGTTTGAGGAAAAGAAGAAGATAGTACAAATGTAGACATCCCACAACTCATTATCTCCACACTATACTCAATGGGCTGTCGATTTCAGGCAGCGTGACAGCACTGAGCCCCAACTGCCGACTTTGTACATTTCAAATAGTGAATGAAATAAAGTGAAATGCTTTGCCAGTTGAGTTAGTTAGACATGTTTTGGAAAATAAGCGTTACCGCTCATAAAGTCCATTTTAAAACCCTCGTACCACCTAGTTACAGACACCAGTCCTTCATTAAGTTCCGTATTACGTTACTTGTAATTGCCTTTATGCTTCCTGAGCATTATGTGCGCTCTGTAACAAAGTGCGTATTTGTTTGCTGTCAGTGTTTATTTATTGCTGCTGGAATTATGGTACGTTGGGCTTTTTGTTTACCCAGCTCTGTTTCATTCTTTGTTTTTAATTTTCAATGACCACTTTCCTCTAACCACATCCCTAGGACAGAGCGAGATGGTGCTGCATTAGCAACTTCCCCCAAGATATTCATAACGAGAACTTAAATAAAACAGGAACAATAGCACCTGGTGCAGTTTTAAGGCAGCTTAAGCCTTTCCAGAGTTTTCTTAACTAGAATTCCATTTCTATATGAATATCTTACTTTAAACCTGGAAGAGTTCAGTCAGAAATTCATCTTCTGAAAGAGCAGAAAATTGTGGCTGAGAAAATGTTGAGGATTTTAAGATACTATTTTTTCTTCCTCTGGAGTTACTAGCCTGCACCGGACATTGTAGACATTTGTGATGTGCTAAAAACCCCAGTGAAACACACAAACCTTTGCTTCCCAGTTACTCCAGGCTTTGTGGGAGGTGGGTCAAGGCCAGGCAGCAGAAATTGCCTCAAAACAGCCCAATATGGGACAGCTTGAAAAGTGCGGCCTTGTGACATGAACCTCCCTTTGAGGGACAACTCTGGGAAAAGGGCTTAAATTTTAATCAGAATTTGGGGGGGGCTTGATTCAAAGGGCTTTCTGTTCCTGCCGTTTTGGCATGTTTTACCCTGAGCAAATGATTGCTGAGGAGATTTTCAAAGATAAAACCTGCATTTTACCTTTTCTCCTTTCCAGAACTCAGAGTAGCAAATCAAGCACCTTTTGAATGAAAGAGCTGCTCTTCACCGCAGCGGCCAGAGCAACACCTTTAAATGCTTGGCTTTTTTTTTTCTTCATCGAGCAGCGAGCGGAGACGGAAGGCGAAGCCTCGGGGCGTTGAAGCCTCCCTCGGGGCGGCCGCCGCCTGCCGCGGCGCTGTGGCGGGCCGGCGCCATCGTGCGGCCGCCATTTGCCGTGCCCGCCTCAGAGAGGCGCCGCCTGCAGCCGCCTCATCTCCTCAGCGCTCGTCAGTTTCTTTTCTTTTTAATTCTTCCTCGGGTGCTTCAGGAGCCCGGGATGGCCTTTCCAGCATTCTTCTGGGGAAGTGGTGAGCAGGGTGGCGGCGGGCTCTGCGGCCACCATCGGGAAAGGCAAGCTGCCAGCCCGGGAGCGAAGCCCACGGAGCAGGGACGTGGCCATCGTTGCCTCTCCAGTGGGAGACGTGTCCCGGTCGGGTCGCTCAGTGGCACTGCAGGATGCTGAAGGCAGGGGTGAGCAAGCCTTGTGCCATCATGGAAGGTGAAGAAGAGGTTGACAGCACCTTCATGGAAAGCAAGGGGCAGAGCCACGCGTGGCAAGGAAGGAGTGCAGCCGGAGACCCTGGGTCAATGGGTGATGGAGGGTGGCCGTCAGGATGGGGAAGGCAGGAAGCTCATGGATTCTGGCAACAGGAGGAAGGTCCATGCTCCACCTGCAGATCTGCTGCTTCAGATGGCAGATGTAGCGCCATCTCCAGCTTCTTTAGGCAGCTGGAGAAATCCTCGCGGGCACAGCCCTTGAGCTTTTGGATGGCTTTAACTACCCCGGTGTCTGCTTGAAGGGCCTGTGTCCGGGCACAAGCAAGCTAGGAGATTTCTGGAAAGTATTGAACATAAAGTTCTTGATGTGGTTGACTGATGAACTAACTAGGAGAGATGCTCTGCTGGACGTGGTACTGACAAAGAACAAACTGAGGGAGGATGCAGAGGTCATGGGCAGCCATGGCTGCAGGGACCACGAGACTGTGTAGTTGAAGATTTGGAGAGGAGTGAGCAAGATAAACAGAATTACAATCCTGGACTTCAGAAGAACAGATTTGGGCCTGTTCAGAGACCTGCTTGGGCAGATCCCATGGGAAGCAGCCCTGGAGGGCAAAGGGGCCCAAGGGAGCTGCCAGATCCTCAAGAACAATTTTCCCAGAGCACAAGAATGGTTCAGTCCGATGTGCAGAAGTCAAACACAGCAGAAGGCTTGTGTGGATGAACAGGCAGCTCCTGACTGAGCTCAAACATGCACAAAAATGAAGGTGGCCTCTTGAGAGGCACATAAAGACATAAAACATTTCAAACTCCATTCCTACACGCATGGGCAAAGTTCAGCTGGAGCTGAAGCCAGCAAAGGAAGTGAAGAACAGCAAGAAAGGTTTCTGGAAGTGCAAAAGGAATGCTAAGAGAGTGTGGGACCATAGTTCAGTGGGCAGGGAAGCTAGTGACAAGGAACAGGAAAAATGCCGAGGTACTTGAAGCCTTTTTTGCCTGAGGATTGATAAGGCTTCTCCTATGATGATCCACATCTCTGAGCTTCCTATCAGAGACATGGAAGTGAAGAGGAAGACAAGAGTTAGATGTGACTTAACCCACTGGGATGTACATAGTTTTGTGGGACCAGAGGGGATGAATCCAGGGGTGCTGAGGAAACGGGATGATGGCATTGCAAGGCTGCTATCATCTTTGAAAGCTCATAGCGATGCAAGGATGTTGCTGGCAAATGGAAAAAAGACAGGTGTCATGCGCGTCTTCAAGAAAGGCAAGAGAGAAGATCCAGGGAACTACAGGCTGGCCAACCTCACTTCAGTCCTTGGGAAGGCCATGGAGCAAATCCTTTTAGAAGCTATTTCTAAACACATGAAAGACATGAAGGTCATGGGGACCAGTGAACACTGGTCTATCAAGGGCAAATCATGGCTGACCAAACTCATTGCTTTTTATGATGACTTCACTGCTGCTATGGACAAGGGGAGACCAGTGAATGTTGCATACCTTGACTACTTGAGGAGTCTTCTGCAGGAGACTCCTTAGGAGTCTGCTGAAAGTCCCCCATAGTCGTCTTATCAGTAAATTTATCAGATGTGGGGTAGATAAGTGGATGCTAAAGCAGATGGAAAATTGCCTGGGCTGCTGAGCTCAGAACTGTGATCAGTAGTACAAAGTCTGGCTGGCAACCAGTAGTTGTTGGTGTTCTTCAAGGACCTGTAGGTAGAAACAACTCTGAGCGCAGGCTTAGGGTCAGAAACCTGCCACAGTCCTCTTGGCGTATTACCAAGCACTTGGAAAATCACAGTTTTTTGAATGCCGATTCTTTCTTTTAGTGTGGTCATCATTGTCTTCCCTCTTGTGTGAAAAATTAGATAGTGATCCTTCATTCATTACTTAGGAGGATACTTAATTGAGGAATATATGGAAAAAAATCCAGTTGTTAATGCAAAAAAATTAACAAATGTTCAGAATTACCCAGGCGGCAAATGTGACTGCATGGGTACCTATGAACTACAGTCCAGTTTCTCCAGAAGTGTGTTTTTAAAATGCCTTAACAGAAGCTACAATTTGCTATTCTGTATGGTCTGGCCGAACACTGATGTTTTTTTCTCTTTTTTTAATAGTACTACATTGAAGAGACAGTTATTGAGGAGGGTGAACCACATGAGGTAAAGGGCCCTGTGATGTTGCATGCGGTGTATATATGCATGTAATTAATGCATTATGCTAAATTAGTGGCCTTTTATATTCCGAGGACTAATTTTTCATATTAAACACAAATATCAGTGAACAGTTGCTTCTTAATACTTTATTTTCTTTGCAAGCCTCTGTTGTGGGATGTTCTAGGGGACCCCTAGTAATCTAGGGGCAGGTTTTTCTCATGTCGCTGGTAAGAAATATTTGAGTTGCCAAGGAGTTATTGCCATAATTTGAAATTCTACTTATAATATAGATACAACCCAACTTTCTGCTATGTTACCATGAAATATTCTTTATGGCATAGGCTTAGGCAGGAACAAAAATGGTGAAACAAATGTTTCACTTTGTGACTGTGTTTCCTTCCAAAGAAAGAATCTGTTCCCAAAGTCTTCCTATATTTTTAATTTAATAAAATACAGTTTGTTTAATAGTGTTTGAGCAAGTAATCTAGGACTACATTTTTGAAGGAAGACTTTGCCGTCTTACTATTTTTAGGATTAATTCATCCACCGTGTTAAGCAGGGGTTCTAAAATCTATAGCCAGACTGGACTGAAAGGGAGCAATAGCATGTCTGATTATTTCTACATCTGATTTGCATCAGTTTTTGAAAACAGTATTGTGGAATGAGGAATTACATGTGGGGACAAATGTCTTTCTAGCTAATGTGATTAGACCTTTTCCAGTCAGCTGTAAATATAGTCTAATGCAGTAGCATTGTGTGGTCCAATGAGTTATCATATGAAAATAAAAACCTTTTTTTGCACAAAATGCTGTATTTTCAGAATCAAACCTCTCCAAGTTTTAGAAAGATAACTTTTTATAAACAACTGTTTTGTTATAAAGGTAACAGCAGGTAGTGCTGTTCACAGTGTTCATCTAGACACTCTCCAGTGCTTTCGGTGCCAAAACTTAGATGAACATTTATATATTTGAAAAGAGCTGAAATAGAGAAACTTGTGGTGGTGCTGAAGTAACTAGTGACAGCTTGGAACAGCATTACTGAAATGCAATTAATGTTTACATAGCAACCAAATATTTTGGAATTTAAGTTTTTTATACTTTCCAATTTAATGCTTGGTGTTATTTTCTGGTGTGTCTCATACTCATGCAAATAGCTATCGGAAATCTGAGCTTCATACATTGCATTTTAAAGGCGCTTTTTTTTAAAGCGAATTGATATGAAATAAAACGACACTTGCTCAGGTGATTTTGGAGCACATTTTGAAATTGTAATTTTAAAATGCTTTTAATTAGAATCTTAGCATTAAAATTATTGCTTACAGCATGAATATGTTGATAAACAAGTACGTAAACCATTTGAATTAATTAAGGGCTTATTTCCAATGGATGCCTGATCAATTGATTATGTAAGTATCTCAGCTATGTCTCTGCCATCATTGTGAGAAAATGTAGTTTAGTAGAAAAGGTGGCTCCTGGGTATCTTTTCAGTCAGCTGGTGCATCGTGTACTTACTACAAGATCCCAAAGACTTGGTCTTGTCTGTTTGCCGTGTCCGTTCCTTTCCTTTTGCGAGAGGAAGATAATCTTTTTGAACAACTGTATGCACCTTTGACTTGCTTTCACAGCTTTTATCAGTATCGTGAGGAGCCCTGGCTGTGCGATGTGTGTCTGCAACACAATTCCAGCACTGAGAATGTTTCTACACTTGGGCTTTAGTAGCTGGTGATCCCACCTGAGAACTCCCCTGATGCCAGTAGAAGTTGTGCATCTAGAACAGGGGCAACAGGAGCCCCACTCTTCCAGCTCCTCTGGGGAATAATTACATGAGTTTGACACAGAAATCACCCGGTCAAAGAACTTGTGTTTTTTTTTAGGTTGGGTGACGTATAGTAGGCATGCTAGGTGATCCCAGTAGGAAAAGCGTCACTGATTTTCTTTCTTGCATGTGGTTCCTGGATAAGAACTGAGCACCTTTTACTAGATAGGAGAGGTGAAAAATGCTTATTGTAAAATGGTGATTTGTAGTTACAAGCAAATAATTTTCCTTTGTTCCCAGGTGATCACTGAGATCACTGAGACTGTTAGCACAGACTTCACAGGTCCTAAAACTACCATCTATTCTGTTGAGCGTGAAAAGCCTTCTGTTGAGGATGCAGCACCTCCAGTCAGAAAGAAGACAATACGGACAAAAGTGGACTCATCTAAGTTTTTGACACCTTATCTGCAACACAGTAATAAAATGAAGGACCTATTCAGTGAGGTAAATTGTCACATTTCTTTTGTTTCTTGAGGAGCACCAACCTTAAAAATATTTAACAGGTATTATTGCAAGCCTTCATGCTACTATTTTGTCTCCTGTACTTCATTTAGTGATGTGTTTCCTTCTTTGCATTGCCCCTTCTCTCGCCTGTTTCCGGCTTAAGCGCAGTAGGTCATCAGTAGGCACAAGAAGTGGCTTGAGGCAGATGGCTTCAGGTTGTCAGAGATGTCCATTAACAGGACTCCTGCACTATCTGACTTGGATGTCCGAGTGCAGGAAGCTAACAGGGACTAATGTCTGTTGAATAGCAAATCTCAATATTTTTTATAATAATATATTTCTCTATACTTCTCTATATATCCCAGAAAAATTCTTGTGCAGAGTATATAGGAACAAGCACCAACCTAAACTCCTAAATTCCTGGTACAGGATATTGAAGTCCAGCAGATCATACTGTATGATGTTGTGAAAAATGGAAAGCTTCTCTGCATAGATGAAGATGATCTCATTTCCCTTTTCCTAAATTTTAATGTACATTACCTACCAGCCTTCACTGGGTTATGGGACATCATAGGTCTAGAACTGCTACCCTTGCCCACATATTTTGCTTATCTTTGGTCACCAAAACAAATAACTATAAATTTATCAATAACAAGCTCAGAAGAAGAATATCAGAGGTGATGTAAAACAGGCTAAAGGTGGAAATCGGTCTTTTCTGTTGTGTCAGATGGAAGAAAGTCAGTTGGTTAAAATAAGCGTAACTCTGCAAATGTAATTGAGTAGTGCTAGTCGTATTATTCAATAATCTGCCAAAAATTCCTATCCTAACCAGATAACTTAATAATTGCTACACACATTTCTGCCAGAGCTTTAGGATATGTCTGAATTGTATTTTTTATTTTATTTCAGAACAAGTACAAAGAAAAATTTATGAAAGAGAAAGGAAAACCGTATGCTTCCACAGTTGATACCCCAGAAATTCGGAGAATCAAGAAAGTGCAAGACCAGCTCAGTGAGGTAGGTAACAATTATCATAAGAAAAAATATTTACCAAGTGGTAAAGAAGCAAACTGAGTCGCGATTTTAAATGTTAGAAAAGAAATTATAGTTTTTTCATTGTATTGTGTTAAAGCAATCCGAGCGTTTCGCAGAAACTATCAGATTACGAGAGTGAGGAATAGGGAGTACATAGATTTGAGTTCTGTGACATAGGATGGAATTCAGGGAGATGTGATGGTTCCTTTCTAGCTGAATAATAGCCCTGCTTCATTGTGCCTAAAGAGATGTGAAAATCTCTGATCAGAAGTTACAGACGTGGGAGATGATGTTGATGCCTAGAGCATTGAATCTGAAGATTCATAGAATCATAGAATGGTTGGAGTTGGAAGGAACCTTAAGGATCATCTAGTTCCCACCCCCTGCCACAGGGGACACCTCCCACCAGACCAGGTCGCTCCAAGCCCCGTCCAACCTGGCCTTGAACCTCCAGGGATGGGGCATCCAGCACCAGTGGTCCACACACTATGTCCTGCAGTCATCATGTATGATGTGCCAGATGAATTTTTGCTGAGGTTTTGTGCACTGGCTAAATAACCCTAGAATTTTTATTTAAAAATGTCTTTAAACATTTTTCTTTTTTTTTTCATAAAGGAACTGAAAGTCCATTTCCTAAAGAGGTACAGGAAAAATGATGTTTAGACTCTCCAAGTGTTACAAAATTAACTGCTGTACATCTTGTACACTTGCCCCACTGATGCAGCGCCTCTAGTTCTGGAAGCAGGTCATCCTCCCCTCTTTCTTTTAGGCAGCTCTAGTCTACCTTTCAACAATACACCTCACAAACTGGGAAACCGAAATTCGCCTACAAAGGCTTCTTCATTCTTTGTAAAGGAAATAAGGAGAGTTGAGTCCCTAGGAATGGGACTCAACTGATATATTGCCTCAGGATATATTGAGGAACGTGGTGCAGCAATCCATGTGCTGATGCTGACCGAGCCTGCTGTCAAGCTGGGAGCAATATAACCGTATTGGGATGACTTTGTGCCCAAGCTGCCGGTTTGCCATGGTGATGTGGCTTTATTGGTTTTGGCGCTACGGCCAGTGTTTACATGGCAATGGACTGTGAAATTGAGATGTACTGTACAGCGTGGGGATGTCTATCTCATCGTACAGGGTGGAAGTACTCTTAGAAAGAACTCTGTGATTCCAGAAGGGCACTACCTCTGGATTCACAGCTCTTGAAACCGTCTCAAGGCTACATTTCTTTCTCAGTTAATTCACAAAATCTCTTTGTTTCCATAGGCTTCATTTCTAAGGAGCAACTAGTCCTAAATGCTTTATTGAATTCAGGTTTTGGGTGTTCACAGTATTAAGTATCCAAATGTCAATAGTCTGCTTTTTTAAAAAAACTGTCAGTTTTTGCTGTAAGAATAAATGGGGTTTTGTTGTGCATTGATGCAGGTTAAATACCGCATGGCTGGCGAGGTCGCAAGAACTATTTGCCACGTTGATGAAAAGGCCAAGGATATAGAACATGCAAAGAAGGTGTCACAGCAAGTGAGCAAGGTGAGCGAGTTTCAGCTTTCTGGAAGGGTTGTTAACAGTAGTGGCTCATGAGATTACTGATATGAATAAAGTTTTGAGCTCAGGACACTAAAACGATGTTTATAGACAGTTTAGAAGCACAGGGAGAGATAGCAGATAAGTTGATAAAGCAAGCATAAATATAATCTTAAATGTTTCCAATTGATGTCTTCAAATGTCACTGGTGTGAGACTTTCACTTTGAAAAAATCTTTACAGCAGGTAGTTTGTTCGCAAATGTAAATATTTTTCTAATGATAGACTAAACAAGGGGCTGATCTTTCTTTTTTCCAGGTATTATATAAACAGAACTGGGAGGAGAATAAGGACAAGTACCTGCTTCCCCCTGATGCTCCAGAGCTTGTGAATGCAATAAAAAACACAGCAATGTTCAGTAAGGTAAGAAAAAAAATTCCCAGGTCTCGGTGGCTGAAGTGCAAGAAGCATTCTGAGTCAGAGATTAATTCATAATGAGTATTCTGGCATTTTTTCTGGTTTTTTTAGAAACTCTATACCGAAGACTGGGAAGGCGACAAGACATTATTCTATCCATACAATGACAGTCCAGAGCTCAGAAGGGTGGCACAGGCTCAAAAGGTTCTGAGTGATGTAAGTATCAAAGCCTGATTGGCAGTTGGGTCACTGTTACAGTGTAATTTGGTAGTCTTTGTGGTGGACTTTAACTAAATTTAAAAACTCCATAGCAGAACAGAATATAAAAGTGGGTAGGGTAGGTGTGCACTGATAGCCCTGGGAGGAGTGCTCTTTCAATAGGAAAGTATGTACTCTATGTTAGAGCATAAATCTCTTGGCAATTTGATGCTGGATTATGAATAAGTGAAAAAATTAAGTTATTAAAGATTTTCTGAGGTAATCAGTAAGAAGACCTTGAGTATCTCTCAGAATGTGTAGAGAAACTCCCAGGGTTGGCTGTAAGCCCAGTTCACTGCTGTGGGTCTACAAATCTGTCTCTCTAGAGCTGTAAGAAAAGTCAGAAATCTGTGCGGCTGTGTGATCTGCTGATACTTAGATACATAAAACTCTTCAGCCGAGGATTTCAGGTCTCACTTAAAGATTTCAGTGAATTTTGCAGATGTCCAGAAGTTCACTAGTCCATGTTTATCAGGAGCAACAGGGTAATATACTGGAAAACTTTCCCAGGGAACTGATTCTTTTTCGCTCTCTGTTGTCAGGAGGCTTCTCGGTAGTCCTCCAAAATACATTGAGAGTTTATGCTGCAGTAGCTGTGGACAGAACTACATTCATTAATGGTGGCCTTAGCAGAGTTAAGGTGTTCTGATGCTTAAGTTGGTGGTTACTGTAAATGTTTACTTCTCTCATATTTTCAGATTGTCTACAAAAAAGGGCACGATGAACGAAAATCTAAATATACTTCTCTGCCAGATCCACCTGATGTGGAACAAGCCAAGAAAGTGACAAGGCAGCTGAGTAATGTGAGTAGAATGCAGTGCTCTTCTTTTTGTAGAATCCTCACTTTTGGATAACTCTAGAAGTTATCCAAAAGGGGCAAAAAGGTACTTAAGGAAAGGGAAAGCAAAAGAAAAGATCAGAGCTTATATGGAGACCCCTTTGATTTTCAGCGGTGGAAGCGAGTTCCTTTCTTCCTCAAATATTTCAGGGAAAATCCTGCCCTCTCAGGTGAAAGGCAAAACTTTAGTCTTGTGGTTGAATTTAGTTTTCACAAAACATTTCTGCTTCTACCATACGCACATTACTTCCCATTCTCCCTTATTTTTGGCTTCTGCTTTACACTTTCTGTGTTTAGAGGAGAAAATAGTAAATAACATCGATTTTTTGGACATGACATTTAAATGTATATCTAGTTTTGGAGCGAGTTCCTTGCTTACAAGGAACAACCCCAAGTTGCCAAGGTCAGCTGCACAGAATACGTTCTAAATGTTCATTTCGGTGTCACACCATTGTACACGTACATATTCTAAGCATTCCTAAATTCATGGATACCAGTGGAAATGTCTGGCGACCCAGACAACCGTTTCCTGATTTGCACACAGAAATAACAAGTAACATTAAATTCCATAATTGTGTGGCATAATTAACAAAGACTCTAGCACCAGTCCTTCTCACTGTGTTTTAAATATATTTAGAATGAAACACAGCTCAGGAATGAAGTGAAGTGAAATACAGGAAGACAAGCTTTGCTGAAGAAACTGGAACTAAGTTGCATAATCTTGTAAGACAGACGCAGGATTTTAACTCCGTTCAGAATTTAGCTATTATGATGAGGACACAAAGAATTATATTCCTGTGTATTGAAAATTATCTGCTGTTTAAGATTAGGGAGTTACAGTATTCACTAATGGTTGCAATGCCACTAAAAAAATATTATGGTGAACCCATTCAGAAGGTAGTATTTAATTTAGAGAAAAATTCTTGAATCTTATTCTTCTATAGCTTCAAAGCTAAATTGTCATCAGCAAAATTTTAGACATGTAAAAAGCAAGATCAGGATGATAATTCTTTGAAATGAATAAAATATTAAGCTATATATGTATCTCCAAAACAGTAAAATGTAGATTTTTTTAAGGTTGTTTTTGGCATGTGTGTTCTATATCAATGTGATAACAATTAAAAGGTTGTTGGAGAAGTTGTATTTTTTTGTTTTAAGCAACGCAACTGTGGCTGAAAATGCATTTGGAACGCTGACTCGAAGCTCAGGAAGATGTTTTGTTATTAGGCAGGCAGGAACTGTCTGTTTAAACAGCTTATACTTGTTTTTCATGTGCTTGAATATAGTCTCATAGAAATCCCATGTACCAGGTAGTCCATATATTAAAAGGGTTTATTTATAACAAGTTTCATCAGCAATAACAATAAGTTCTGGCTTAACCAAAGGGCAATAATATGCCCCAGTGTATGTGACCAGTGAGGAAACGGAACTAAAGGAGTATGTGAGAGGTGTTATATAGAGAGATTTTCTTATTACTAAATGTTTTCTAGAAGGACTTATTTCACCTATTTATCCTTTTTTTTTTGGTCAGGGGAGGTACTAAGACAAATAACTGTATACCGAAGTGCTTAGGCCATATCAAAATTAAAGTGTTTTTGACACTAACTGGTAAAGTCGCTATAAGGCAGATGTAAAATGTGAAGCGATTTTAAAAGGAAGACTTCTAAAAAAAGATCTTCCAAGTGAAAATTGAGCTGTATCTTGGGGCTTAAATTTTATTTTTTTATTTCGTTATAGATTATTTACCATGAGGACTATGAAAACAAGATCAAAGGCAAGTGGAGTCAAACTCCATGCTATGATGTTGCAATTGCAAAAATGAATGCAGAAAATATAAGTATGGTAAGTGAATTCTTCAGAAAATCTTGAAATTAACAGCTTCATCCTCCCTTTATGTTAAAGGGGAAAATATTGATTAATTTGTCTGCTCCGTTTGTGTTATTTCTCTTTTCCTAAATAAGCTACTTTGTGGGTGTCTGATTTATAATTTAAGTGCATTTGATACGTTGTTACCTGTTTGTCTCTATTCCTAACAGAGAAAATACCAGGAAGACTTTGAAAACATGAAAGACCAAATCTACTTTATGCAGACTGAAACGCCCGAATATGAAGCTAATAAGCGAGTTTCAAATAACGTCAGTAAGGTATGTTGTGTGTGCTCCCATTTGTTTAGCTTGAGTTTAGTTCTGAAGTCAGGCCAGTTTTGTAAAGTGACAAAAATATTTTCTTATATGCAAAAGATGTATTCTTGTGTGCATTTCAGCGGGAAGCTCATAACAGCTCGTGGCCGTGCTTGTGATCTTCCACAGTAGTACCCATGAAGTTGAATTTTCTTTCAGTGAAGTAGAATTTGCTTCATTGTTTGTTCTGATTATGTCATGTGTGTGATTTTTGGTTGGAACAAATCAATGCTGTTAACCAAGTCACACTTAAGCTAGCTGAATTTGGCTCAGTATTTTCATATTTATTCGCCTCTGCTCGGTGTATATCAGCAACATGGTGCTGGCCCATCTTTTGTTCAAAATACAGGATCAGTTTGGCTTCTGCATTTTCTGCAATAGAATATGCATCAGCAAAGACAATCTTATGTCATTGATTGTAAGAATGCGACTATTCTGAGATGTCAACTGATACTTGAAAAATTGCAATGGTAGGAGAGGTGCTTAGAGGTGGGGACGTTTACTAAACAGCTCTCACCTACCTTCTGACCCTGCCTCCCGGGGCGGCCGTGCTCTCCTGGGATCCGAGTGGCTTTTGTGCTCCTTTGCCATTATGAATTGTAAATTCAAAAACTAGGGGAAATTTTCCCGACAGGTTCAGGATGCTGTAGGTTAGTGAGCTTTGGACTTCTCACACCTATTTTTAATACCTCACCCTTTTTATTTTTTTACAGATAAAATACAGAGCAGACTATGAAAAGAACAAAGCTATTGCAGATTATAATGTGCTTCCTGCTACAGAGAACCCCTTGCTAAAGCAATTAAAAGCTGCAGGAAATGTACTGAGTGATGTAAGTATTATCAAAGTACAGCTGGATGATTTTCAGTCATGTGCAATAAACCAAGCTCATCATTTCTTCACAAGGCTTCTCCTTTGGATCTCTTAGTATTTTTCCTTTTATAGACCAATATTTTTGGTGAGATGCCACCAGTCAGAACAATGTGGCTAAGGAGTCATTTCTCCACAGCAGAGTGTAACAATAGCCGTGGCGTGTTATGGGCACAGCTAATTCTTGTGTAGTTCCTTTAGATCCCTGTGGAAAAAGGATCACAAGATGACAGTTCTTCCCTTACTGTTTTAAGAAGTTTCAACTGATGCCAATAATGAGAAAATATGTGGTACTTTTACAAATTCATCTATGTTGTATTGTGGTTACTCACTGTAAAATCTTTCTCGATTTCTCTCTTCTTGCTGTTTTTATCTGTATGGACAGAGTTTGCATATTTCTCAGTGTCAGAAGTTCAAAAAACATTAGTCAGACCTTTCTGCCTTCCCTTACAAACCTAACAGTCACTAAAATATTTTTTTTTAAAAAGTCGTTGGGAAAAAAGTGCCATCTGTTTTTCAGTCTTCTGGGAAAGCTTTTCTCTGCAATCATTTCAGTTTTACTCTTGTTGTTTTTAATGTGTTGCGAGTGAGTTGCAGTGAAATGTACTGCGTTATCTGACATCCTTTTCTTTTGCAGAAATTATACAAAGAAGCCTATGAACAATCAAAGGGAACCAGCATGAATTACTGTGACACACCGAAGTTCCAGGCTGATACTGTTCTGAAGAATTTCAGTGATGTATGTATTTGATTTATGTTATGTCATTCAGTACGGACACTCTTGATTACTTTGTTTATCAACTTGTGATTATTTTTCCAGGTGAAATATAAAGATGCATATCAAAAGAATATTTTAGGACACTATTTGGGCAGCTTTGAGGACCCACATCACACACACTGCATGAAAGTTGAAGCTATGAAGAGTGATGTAAGTGTGGCAGTCATTCTGTTTTCACCGTCACACTTTCATTTCAGAGAAAGCTCCGTTGTGGTCTCTTACTCAATGTTGATTTTATTCCTAGAAAAATTACAAAGCAGATTATGAGGAGGAAAAGACAAAATGCTACTTCCCTCAGACCATAACTCAAGAGTACGAAGCTATTAAGAAGTTGGAGCAGTGTAAAGATGTAAGTACAGGACAGTAGCGGTTATCGAGTAGCCAACTACATGCAGAGCATCTGCTTCTGAGGCATGTAGAAATTTACAGTGATTCCTGTTAACTTCAGTGATTTTGAATTTGGCCTTATTAGCATATGTGACTTTTAAAAACCATATTCCTCTGTATTTTAGAGCCTTTTGTGACATCTAGTGATCAAGAGAGATATAGCACAATCTTTTCTAACAAGTAAAACCATAAAATTAGAGGAATAGTACCAAACTGAAGAGTGAGCCTCAAGCATTTACCTGCTTAAGTCAATATATTTTTACATTAATACTTTAAAAGTACTTTAGGTACTTTATTAATACTGGTTTTGTTTACTTTATCAATAATTGGAAAATACTTTAAATATATATTTGCATATAATATGCAATATACTGTATAATAGACTATGCATTGTAATATTTATATAGCTATTCAAAATATTTTACATTCATACTCTAGAAATACTTTTTAAATTGTATTTGTTCTCTGATTGTTAAAAAGTAATATGAGAACCATTGTGCATGACAGTGCTTATCTGCACGCGTGCCGTAACTGCTGACTATCCCAAACAATGCTCCGTGGCTGTCTTATAGAATAGTTTTGCTTATATACATTTGCTGCAAAAATGGTTCTTATCTTCCTTCAGCATACCTACAAAAAGCATCCTGATCAAACCAAATTTACTCAAGTGACTGACTCTCCAGTACAGAAGCAAGCAGAGATCAACAGCAAACAGCTGAGTGATGTAAGTAAACTTAGAAAACATGTTGCTACACTCTGACATCGTTGATTTCTGCACTGTGGCCACCTTCACTTCATCACCCACCTTTAAGAGAACTCTGGAAATGGATGTGTGAATGTGTGCATTTGTGTGTATTTGCAGTTATGTTCCAGTGGAAGATCACCTGGAAATCAGATTCTATTTTTTTTAGTTTTTCAAATGACTGTTCATGTCAACTTTTAGTGCTTATGTTTGTGAATTTGTTTATATCCATCATTCTAAATGTATTTTTTGCCCCCCCAGTTAATAGGGTTTTTTACCACTCACTTGGCAAGCACTAGGATTTAATCTTTGTCTTTCTTTGTGAGGGAGATAACGTGAGATCTTTCAGTTGTGTCACAGCATTATTAAGCATTTACAATCTATAAACATTGGGCTGCTAAATGTCTTTATTTTTCTTTGCAGATACTGTATAAATCCAAAGGTGAAGAAATTATTCACAAGTACCACCTCCCTCCAGATGTGCCCCAGTTTATACAGGCTAAAGTTAATGCTTACAATATAAGTGATGTAAGTAGATTTTGAATCCAGAGCTCTTGATTCAACTTAGAATATGAAGTTTCTGCTAGATAGAGACTGTTCATTCAAAAGTCACCTTTTCTTCTAGAACTATTACAAAACAGGATTGGAAGAATTAAAATCAAAGGGATATGATCTGAAAAGTGATGCTATTCCTATCCGAGCTGCCAAGGCTGCTAGGCAGGCTGCCAGTGATGTAAGTAAATCTTTCCTAAAGGAAGTGTTTAATTCAAAAGAGTTTACTTAAACAATGTTTGCAATTACGTTTATTAAGCATATCTGAAGGGTAGCTTCTTTATTGCCTTTTTTGAGCGTGTTATTGGACGTATTTCACACAGTTATATTTTTATTGTTATTTCATTGTGTAATTACGTTTAGAAAAGCCTGTTTCATTATGTAATTCTCTGTCAATAAATAGGCTACCTTGCATGCCGGTATGGTTAAGGAAGATCATGAGGAGTAGGTCAGTAGTGACAGCTCCATGAACAATGGACCCCTGAATTCTCTCTGTCCTTAATTATAGGCCTGACCATAAATGAGCTGAAAGACTCACTAGTTTTTTGGTCGGTTCTTGGGGATGGCCTCGCAAAAGTCCCTTAGTATTTTAAGACTCCTCTCCCTCTTATGAGTGCAAGTGAGATAATACTACTTTGAAAGCTAACTAACTGGATTGTGTAGCAGTGAATTGTAAAGAGGTACATGTCTGGTTTTATTGAGATACACGGTTACTAACTTAAATATGAGGGATATTCTTTGCAGAAGAAAAGGGTAGCATTTGCTTTTAATTTCCTTATTGCTAAGTTACTACACATAAGATGTTAATTCTTCATATTCTTTTATATTCTAACAGGTTAACTACAAAAAAGCCTATGAACTTTCCAAGGGTAAACTCATTGGCTTCCAGAGCCTCCAAGATGATCCCAAACTTGTTCATTATATGAAGGTAGCCAAGATGCAGTCTGAGCGAGAGTACAAGAAAGATTATGAGAAAACAAAAACTAAGTACAACATTCCAATGGATATGGTCAATGTTGTTGGTGCCAAGAAGGCTCAAGAGATTGTCAGCAATACTAATTACAAGAACCTCCTACACCACTATACGTATTTACCAGATGCAATGAATGTGGAGCTGACCAAAAATATGATGGAGATTCAGAGTGATGTAAGTAAAACCTCATGTGAACAGCATTTTTTTGAGATGCCTCAAGCAAAAACTCTGAAGACTCAGGAGAGGTCCCTGAATTATTTTTTTTCTGATTCCTAACTTCCAAAACATTGTTTTCACTCCTTTATTAGAATGCATACAAAGCAGATTATAATAACTGGATGAAAGGCATTGGTTGGATCCCCATTGGCTCACTAGACGTAGAAAAAGCTAAAAAAGCTGGAGATGCCTTGAATGAAAAGAAGTATCGTCAACATCCAGACACCATTAAATTTACAAGCGTGGTGGACTCTCCGGTAATGGTCCAAGCCAAACAGAATTCAGTTCAACTCAATGATGTAAGTAGAGAAAGAAATGAGTGTTACAGTAAACTAGAGGGATATCTACTGAAGAGCTGAGCATTGTCTTTAAATTTTGTTAAAGTGCAATTAGCCTGAAAGTGTTTGTGTTGTCATTGTTTTGTGGTCTGATTTTGGTTGAGTAATTTCCTGGCATAAGTCTGCAAATGTGTATGGCAGTCATGTGGCTCTTTCAGTTCAAATCATCTGATTCTGTCCATTTATATTTTAAATATATTTAAAATACATTTGATTTAAGAAATGTGAAAATTTCAAATTTTTTATTGGTGTTTTACCACCTACAATAATGAGTGAATTACAGAATGTTCAATGAATCTCAATATGTCCATTATTATAAACCAGCAAACTTTGTTTTACATTATACTCTCCTACCAGCCCTGGTTATCCCACTCTTTCAGAAATGGGGGTTTATGTCCATTAAAAGGCTTAATTTTATGGAGTAAAGACTGCATAGAGCTTGTAGGGTGAATTCCTTCTAGCAATAAGATCGACAACTGTGTATGAAAAGTGCAGCCTCAGTCTTTATGAGATAGGTGGCAATATACATTTATTTGCAAAATCAAACGTAAACCCTCAGTTTATTTACAGTGAGCTGGGGCAAGGAAAGAAGGATTTATTTCTATATTGTATATTTTACAGAAACTATACAGATCTTCTGGAGAGGAAGTTAAACACAAATATACTCTTACCCCCGACGTCCCACAGTTTATCCAAGCTAGATACAACGCAGCTAACGTCAGTGATGTAAGTGACTTCTTTACAATGTTTTACACATTCTTAATGAATTTTTGAGTAATAGTTTACAGATACACACATATTGCAGATTCCTTTAACTGATATGCAGTTCTATGTAACCAACTCATTCCACTGTAATTTTTCATTCTTGTGTCATTTGAATTTCCAACTGGACACCATTTAATAATACAAGTATTTAATTCATTTAATTAATAGATAAATCTATTCTTATAAATGAAGGCTGCTAGTTGTATATGATCCCCACTGCATCTGCTTCTGAAGAATTGCTTGGAGTAGCTTAGGAGTATCTTCGGCTTGTGTATAGTTCACGTGATTACTCAGTTCTCTAGAATAATACAGATTTTCTTTTTTAGGCATATTATAAACAAGGCTACCATGATCTAATAGCTAAAGGGAACAATGTGTCGCTTGATGCTATTCCAATTACTCTAGCCAAGGCTTCAAGAAACATTGCTAGTGATGTAAGTATCTATTCCAGGTATGCTTTTCTTAGGCGTTTAGTAAAAATGTTGTCCGTTACAGGCCATATGTTAGAGCTCATATGTTGCACAAGTCTCACTAGAGCCAGTATTATGAGAAAGATCTTAGTCTTTCCCAAAGGCTTAGTTTGTGTAGAACTTACTTTATGCTCATCTTGTTTGCTTTCGGTAGACAAATGCTGATATGCTGTTTTTCTTTACCTACACTTCTCACGGGAGAAATGACGTCAGTAGTTCTTGCAATCGTTTCCTGACAGATTTCCAGAAAGTCCTCTATATTAGCACCTATTTACAGACCGTGAGGCAATATGTGCTAAGGCTGCTTTTGGTTATACAGTGGAGTGTGGCTTATACATGAATCAGAAGTGCAAATTGTAGAAAGTAGGGTTTATTTCAGTGGGTTTGTGTAACTGGAGGAAGCTGTCCAGCCATGTTCCATTTGTTTGGTATTGCTTTCACATGACTGAGAAGGATTGTCCCAACTATTCTGAAATTTTTCTTACACACCTTCCCACTTAGGAATGCTTGGGAGACGTTTTTCCCTTCCTTACAAGAAAAGCTAATGTTGAGAAATCTTACTGTGGTGTGTGTAACCTTTGTGTACAGGCTTAGATGGTGGAGCAGGAAAAGCTAGTGTAGGTACAGCCACTGGGTGTGCCATTTAGGAGAGTTTACCTTTCTGCACTGCTTCCTGATTGTTTTTCTAATGAAAGTTGTGAGAGCCTTTCTGTTCCTTGTTCCTATTTCCTTTCTCCTTTCTCCTTTTTCCTTTCTCCTTTCTCCTTTCTCCTTTCTGCTTTCTCCTTTCTCCTTTCTCCTTTCTCCTTTCTCCTTTCTCCTTTTTCCTTTCTCCTTTTCTTTTTCCTTTTCTTTTTCCTTTTTCCTTTTCTTTTTCCTTTTCTTTTTCCTTTTCTTTTTCCTTTTCTTTTTCCTTTTCTTTTTCCTTTTCTTTTTCCTTTTCTTTTTCCTTTTCTTTTCTTTCCCCTTGCTGTGGACACCAGTAGCCATGCCACACTACATTTGATCTCTTTTCTCTGTTTCTAGTATAAATATAAAGAAGCATATGAAAAGGCTAAAGGAAAACAGGTTGGTTTCAGGAGCCTGCAAGATGACCCTAAGCTTGTCCACTACATGAATGTAGCAAAGATTCAGTCTGAACGTGAATACAAGAAGGACTACGAGAAGACCAAGACGAACTATCATACACCTCCTGACATGTACAGCATCCAGGCTGCTAAACAGTCCCAGGACGTGGCTTCTAATGCCCACTACAAAAATCTCATCCATCACTACACTTATCTGCCAGATGCCATGGATGTTGAGCTTGCAAAGAACATGATGCAGATTCAGAGCGATGTAAGTATTTCAGTGATTGCAATTTCGTGGATGTTTTCCTGCACACTGTGAAAAGTAGTGTGAGTTTCTATTTGATGAAAATTGCCATTACCAGATGGGAATGGTTTGGTTTTCTTATGTCTTGGGGAAAATTGTTAGAAGTTTTATCACCTGGTGGTGGCATTTAGAAATACCAAATTCCAGGTGAGTTCTACGCGGTACCAGTGGAGAGCAGACTTCTGGAATATTGAATTCAAATGAACTTTTTCTTTTTTTTTCACATTTGCTCAGAAAGCTTTATTTTACAGCTAACATAATTTTGCTTTATTCCTTAAGACTTCTTTTAAGTTGTCTTGCTTTGTCTTTACGTGAGATAGATATGATAGTGTAGTTGGACTATTATTAACTGTTTAGGATGAAGGAGTGGACAAAATGAAATTATTGATATTATTAGAAATATCTTTTGGAGATCTCTAACACAGGAAATCTCTCCTAGGACTTTCTTAGGCCTTCCTGCAGGTAGAGTTTCAAAGGGTTGATTGGGTGGTACGTGGCTGCACTCTGCACCTGTGTACTGTGGAATTTGACTCTGTGTGGATCCCTATGGAGGACCGTTCATTTTAGACTTAGGACATGGAAGGTTCTTTAAAATGTCCGCAATATCCTTGCATTTGGAATATGCATTAAGCCTGTCTGAAGTGGGTACATGGGATAAACCTCTGCATGTTTTGTAGCCAGGATAAATGTTTCGCTTGCAGTCTGTGAAGTCTGCATATTTTACTGTAGGATGAACTATAGGAAATAAAACAAAAATCTGGCTCTGCTCTGTGGACCTTTGTATAACGCCAAGTCTTGTAGAGTCCACTGAAACATAGAACAAATTAAACCATGTTAAGTGGTCACCATGCAGTAGTTTAGAAGTTATTAAGACTTGAAGGTTGCTACAATTTTTAACATGGCTAGAAGTTCAATATATACTGAAGGGATGTTACAGTTCTTAAGAAATGAATCGTTAAGAAAGAATAGAATAGCTCATTTTCTTCCTCATGTAATCACAGAGAATCATAAAAAATAGCTGTTGTTCCCTTCAAGAATTTATAAATATTTCCTGCTGATGTAAAATGTTCTAGCTAGGCTATGATTATTGTTTTAAGCAGAATGATTAAGTTCAGTGGGAAAATCTTGGTCCGTGTTGGCTTTCTCTCCTTCAGAATGCATACAAACAAGAATATAACAGCTGGTTCAAGGGTATTGGATGGAGTCCTCTCGGTTCTCTGGATGTTGAAAAGGCTAAAAAGGCTGGGGAAGCATTAAATGAAAAGAAATATCGTCAGCACCCAGACACCATCAAATTTACAAGTATACCAGATTCAATACCAATGGTTTTAGCTCAGCACAACACCAAACAACTGAGTGATGTAAGAAATTTTTCATTATTAATGCAATATGGTGATTTTATTTTTTACCATATTTGTGATTTATATGTTATTGTCTGATATTCTGTTTTAAAAACCTTTAAATTTTAAAAAACTATAGAAATAGTAAAATTGCAATTTGTTGTTAAGACTTAAGCATTATTGCATTGTTTGTATTTGTTAATACGAGTACTACCTACCTTGTAACCTACCTACTTGTCAACAATATTTATTTTTCCTTGCAGGTAACGTATAAGCAAGAGGGTGAAAAAGTAAAACACAAATACACCTTGGATCCTGACGTTCCTCAGTTTATTCAAGCCAGGGTCAACGCCTTCAATTTGAGTGATGTGAGCATATAATCAATAGTTTGTTCAATAATGTATTTATATGTCATGTACTTAATAGAAAAAATAACTCTCATTTATTCATGCTTCGATACTGAATATAGAAACGCACAAGCTCTGAATTCAGCTAAACTTTTACTTCTAGAAATGAATGAATTTTATGCTTGTTAAGCAAATTTTTTAACTGTCTGAGCACTCACGAACATGAACACATTATTGCCAAACTACTTGGATAGACTGGGTGAGAAAACCAGCACGACTTATTATTCAGATTCCTGTAGGTATGAAGACTTACGTCATTTTTATATAAAACACATTACATAGGCAAGCAGTACAAGTTCTGTGTACGTTGCTTCATGCTGCTGGTATTTCAAAAGAAATTAACTCATCCAGTGGAAAGATAGTAATGCCTTTTTCTGCCATTCATCTACTAGTCTGGGTGCTTTCCATCACCTCTTGCATCCATCCAACACCATAAAGGTCCCAACGGATAATGTCGTATTTGTCATAGTCATAATTTGTCATAATGTCATTATTGCCATAGTGATATTAAAGTTTTTGGTGGCATTATCAGACCTCCAGGAACTAGGTAGAAGCTGACATCTCCTCTAATCCTATATTGTAGAAAGCCTAGAAATACTGCTAGTCTGTCCAGATGCGAACCGCTAACAAGAAATCGGTCAGACTGCTTTCTTCAGTCACTTAAGATCACAAGCCTGATTTTGAAGCTAAAAGGGAAAACTTTCTGAAGGTTCAGTCAAATGAAATAAGGGCGTTGCTTAAGCAAGGGCAAAAATGCTACCGATAGTGTTGTTCCACATAAAAATTGCAAAAAATGCTTAAGGAGTTAATGATTTAGCTACATTAAACTGATTGCATTTAAGGATTCTCCCATCTTAATAGCAGATTTATTTATCATACTGTAACTGTAGTGTGTGTACGGATTAACATTTTTCTTTGCAATTACACAGACTAAACTGAATATTTTGATTTCTATAACTATAATAAAAATAGAGGCTTAAACAACTTTGTTAAAATTGCTACTCATAACATCGTGAACTCATACCTTTTTTCCCTGTAAGTCTAACTACAAAGCAGAGTGGAAAAAAACCATTGCCAAAGGATATGATCTGAAACCAGATGCCATTCCTATTATTGCTGCTAAAGCTTCTCGAAATATTGCAAGTGATGTAAGTATAATTTACACGAAGTGGAATACATACATTTACTGCATTACAGCTTCCTGTAGCATACTATGCTACAGAGCATATAGGGTACACATAAAATGGTATAGAGACACTTAGCTCTGAAAATTAAACTCTTCTGATACTGTGAAATAAAAAGTGAATTCAGATGCTTACATGAACCTCTGAAAAAACCATGTTTCTTTGGAAATACATCGTAGTGTGTGTGAGTGCTGGTGAGCTGGAGCTGTTTGTTGTACATGCTCCAAGTGTTCACCAGCTTATGTGAAAGTTTCTTTGCTATAATTCACCTGTGCTGTATTCTTAATTGCTGGAGACCTGTACTTCTACCTGTCCGGCGTTCATGAGCTGTACAGAAACGTGGCTGTTTTCAGGCAGCTACATCAATTGGCAATAGTATAAAGCTTGGTGTGCCCTCCGACACAAACTCTGAAAGCAAATTTGGAACACAGAAATAAATTCACAAACTTTAGCAAAAGGCTGCAAACGACTTCCATTCCCCACTTAACCATGCCTCCCCTCAGTAGCTGAATATTGGGATATCCAGTTATTTGGTAGTCTTGGGTTTTCCAATAATGTATTATAATGCTAGTCTTTTGATTAAAAGCTGAATGTTCCTGGGAGTTAGAAGTCTATGGCAGTAAAATGTAATCTGACAGAGGCAGTGGTGAGGGAGGGCATGTAACTGCATATCCAGATTTAGATCTTTACCAGCGGTCAGGACAAGCTGAGCAATCCAGCAATCCCCTTCTAAATAATTCTGTGCTGTGTGAAAAATAGTTTATGTGTTTATAGAATGAACTGCCATTGTTAAAATACTGAGTTTCAAAGTATTGAAATTATCAAAAGTATGTTTTCTCTTTCCAAAGGGGGTAAGGCTTTCTTTTCCTTTGTCTCTAGTACAAATACAAGGAATCATATGAGAAAGATAAAGGCAAGCAGGTTGGATACCGGAGCCTGCAGGATGATCCTAAACTTGTTCATTACATGAATGTGGCCAAAATGCAATCAGACCGTGAATACAAGAAGGATTACGAAGTCACCAAGACCAAGTACCATACTCCTTTGGATATGTTCAGCGTGACGGCTGCCAAGAAGGCCCAGGAAGTGGTTACAAATGCTGGCTATAAACAGCTAATTCACAATTATACACTCTTGCCCGATTCTGTGAATTTGGAGCTATCAAGAAATGTGATGCAGCTTCAGAGTGATGTATGTAATGATTAATCAGCTCGTTTTTTTCTTCTCAGCAGTTTTAACATCCTGGTCTAAATTTTCCTTCAAAAAGGAATGGCCAGGAGAAGTTTTAAGGCCTTGCCTGTTTTTTATGTATATGGACATTCTAATTTTCCTGTCTCACTGTGTTTTTCCTTGTTTATTTTTTTAAAAGAATGTGTACAAAGCAGACTTTAATAACTGGTTGAGAGGAGTTGGCTGGATACCAATTCAGTCACTGGATGTAGAAAAGGCCAAAAAAGCTACAGAGATTCTCAGTGAAAAGAAATACCGCCAGCACCCAGACAAGCTGAAGTATTCCATTACAATGGATGCAATGGAACAAGTGCTAGCTAAGCAAAACGCCAAGACCATGAATAAGGTGAGAATTTGTTCAGGTGATCATGACTGAGCCAGAGATTGGGTCTTTGTCTCGCAAAATTGTGGGGCAGCTGCATTCCCACTGACGTCGTTTGAATTTCAAATAGGTGTAGTGGTTTCTTGATTTAGACTGGACGCTAAGACAGGATGGAAGCCTCAGGCTGTATTCATAATTAAGGACTTTCATTTTCTGTTTATAAAGATTAAAGATTTCTCTTTGTGGATATGATTAAAGAGGTCTTCTCCACATTTATAGTGCTTTGGTAATCTTTGCTCTTTTTCTGCGGGAAGTATTATTCATAATCAGTGAGATAAAAACCCCTGAAATTCTGTCTGTTTTGTACAAGTTTCCTTGAAAAGTGGAGTTCTTTAAATTCATCCCTAGTTATCTGGGACACTACTGATCCATATTCCATGTTTGCCATGGAAAGAGGGTGTGTGGGGGGAAAAAAAAAAAGGGGTTGTGCTTTGCATTATTGAAGCAGGGAAGAATGCAGACTGGAAATTTTCAGTTTCAATATTTATTAGTTATCAAAACAGTCTCTGCAAATTTTTTCACTAAAGTACTAAAGAAAGAGGAGGAATATAATATTGCCACTCAGCAGTTATATTTGTGAAGATTATCTTTAATGATTATGGAACTTCACTGTCCCGTAAAATATTATTTATTGCAAATGAGCAAAACAAAAGCAAGCTCTTATTTTATGAGCACAATATCTTTTCAGTGCTAAATATGACTTTGTAATTGCAGAGGCTCTACACCGATAAATGGAACAAAGAGAAGACAAGCATTCATGTTATGCCAGATACTCCAGAAATTCTGCAGTCTAGAGTGAACCAGATCACCATGAGTAATGTGAGTTACCAGTGCTTGCAGTGGGCATTCAGCGTCTGCTGCGTAGAACAAAAATTGCTGTAAATTTAGTCTTTTTTGAAAATATTTAAATGCAGGTGTAGTTCTCCCTTCATAATAGAGTACCTGTTCTCTTTTACATTTTAAATTAGAAACTATACAAAGCTGGATGGGAGGAAGACAAGAAGAAAGGTTATGACCTGCAGCCAGATGCAATTCCGATAAAAGCAGCCAAAGCCTCGAGAGACATTGCAAGTGATGTAAGTTTGATTGTGTGATGGTATGCAGAGTAGCTGCAAAGACAATCAGAATGTTTTCAAAGTGCTCTGTTATGCACCAATGTGTTTTTTCAACCATCTTGACTTGTCTAGGTTTCAATTATATGCTTGATGGGATAAACCTTTGCAGTATTTGCTCTCCAGCGGAATAGCACTGGACTGTGCTTTTTTGCTCTTTGTTCAGCAAGCTGCTGAGCTTCAATGGGCTATTCTGTAAAACTGAGTATGTTTAAATGACTAAATCTGGGATCTTGTGATTGAAAAGAACAAGTATTTTCTGTTTTCAGAGGTAAAATGGAACTTAATAGTGCATTTTTTTAATTTAAGTTTTTGCTGTTCTTTCTCTCTCCTGCTGTCAGTATAAATACAAGCTAGCCTACGAAAAAGCGAAAGGAAAGCATATTGGGTTCCGCAGCCTTGAAGACGACCCCAAGCTGGTGCACTTCATGCAGGTGGCTAAAATGCAGTCTGATCGGGAATACAAAAAAGATTATGAGAAGGCAAAGACTAATTTCCATACTCCAGTTGACATGTTCAGTGTTGTGGCAGCCAAGAAGGCACAGGAAGTGGCTACAAACGCAAACTACAAAACCTTGATCCACACCTACAATGTTCTGCCTGATGCTATGAGTCTCGAACTAGCCAAAAACATGATGCAGATACAGAGTGATGTAAGTGAGAGATTCTTCGACTTTTGCATTCTGAGTAAAATGATGCTCAGTTTATGAAAGCATACTTTAAGTAGTACTCTGTTCTTAACGAAATTAATTCAGTTGAATACTGAAATGTAGTAAATGAAATGCAACCTTCAGCAGCGATAGCCGTTGTCTTTTTCTAAGGCTCTGAAATATTAAATTATACCTATTGCTAAAGAATTTAGGCTCAGAAATAAGTAATTTTATGTGTAAAGTAAAATGGGTATTTACTGCTTACATATCCCATCAGAGTCTTCAAAAGTAATACTTGTGTGTAGGTCAAGACAGGAAAAGCTTCACTTTTCATTAATAGTTTTATCTTATACTTGCAAAAAGACATCTTTTCAGAAGAAGGGGAAACAAGCTAACTAGCTATGTTCTCCAATTTCCTGGGATGTTTAACCTCTAGAGAAGAGGGCCTTTTCTTCTCAGTGTAGTGCTTCAAGAGGGCCTTAGCAGGTAATCTCACGCGAGCATTTATATACATCATACGGAGGATCTGAACACTGTATGGAAGGTGGAGTAATAAAATAGACGCCCCTGTACCAAATGTTTTGCTAAATAAATCTTGAATGCATCTTGTTACTGTTTTCCTCTTTTTTGGAGTAAGCGCATTCAAAATCTAATATTCATTAAACACAGAAAGAATTGTCGTGATTTACAGACATTTTCGTGCATCTGATTATTGTCTTTGCTTTCTGCTTCCAGAATCAATACAGAGCAGAATATGATGAAAGTATGAAGGGTGTTGGATGGATGCCACTGGGCTCCCTGGAAGCTGAGAAGAACAAAAAAGCAATGGAGATTGTTAGTGAAAAGAAGTATCGCCAGCATCCGGACAAGTTGAAGTATTCTGTTCCTATGGATTCCATGAGCATGGTCTTAGCTTTAAATAATGCTAAAATCATGGATGAGGTAAGTGTTCATCGAAGTTCATTTAAATTTTGCAGAAGTAAGGAACAAACTATCCCCGATGTGATGTCCTATTGTATGCATGGCTTTGGAAATTGTCCGTTTTGGCACCTGATGAATATGCATGACTGTCGTATTTCTTCTCAATAGACCTTTGCTATACCTGAAAGCAAAGGATGACCCTAGTATTTCTAAGAAGTACATGTTAAGACAGACCTGGGGGTCACATTTTTTAAATAAAATTTATCCCACATAACAGAACATAGACTTCTAACAGTTTAAATCTAGGGGCTACAAATACTTGAGTTATCTCTTTCAGAAATTGGATTTAAACTTTTAAATATATCGTCTGTTTCATCTGATGCCTGTTAGATTAATATGAAATTGCTACATGGTATGGATGCTTTTATAATCAGATATTTATTTTCTGATTCCCCTTCTGAACCAATGTAATCTGCTGGTGTTCTTGTTCTTTAGAAATGTCTAGACTTCCTGTGCTTTGTAGTTACAGGGGCAATCAGAATCTTATGTGAGCTTTCTTTAGCTCTATTTTCTCTAAGAGAAGCTCTGTTATCTCTCTTAACTGATACTTATTTTCCGGGAGACAAACTAATAATCTTCCACCTCTAACAATTTTTTTGTATAGCTTTTGAGTTGGCTTTTAGCGGTGGGTTAACCCCGGCAGGCAGCGAAGCACCACGCAGCCACTCACTTGCTTCCTCCCTTCATCCACCCAGCCCTGGTGGGATGGGGGAAGAGGAGACACAGAGTAAAAGCAAGAAACTTGTGGGTCAGGATAAAAAATGTTTAATAAGCAAAGGTGAAGTGGAGGAAGAAAACAAACAAACAAAAAAAAACCCCAAGTGAAGCAAAAGGAATAACTCAGCACCTCCCATAGGCAGACTGATGCCCAGCCAGTTCCTGAGCAAAAGATGTGTAACCTCCCTAACCCCTCTTTTCTCCCCTTTTATTTGCTGCGTGTGATGGTATATCACAGAATCACAGAAAGTTAAGGGTTGGAAGGGACCTCTAGAGATCGTCTAGTCCAACCCCCTGCCAGAGCAGGTCCACCTAGAGCAGGATGCCATCCAGGTGGGTTGGGAATGTCTCCAGAGTCGGAGACTCCCCCACCTCTCTGGGCAGCCTGTGCCAGTGCTCTGCCACCCTCAAAGGAAAGAAGTTCCTCCTCAAGTTGAGATGGAACTTCCTATATTCAATTTTATACCCATTGCCCCTTGTCCTACAACTGGGTACTACTGAAAAAAAGACTGTCCCCCTCCTCCTGGCACCCTCCCTTTAACCTGTCTTTGGTTACTGGTTCATCCCCCCGGTTATGTCCCTTCCCAACCTCTCACTCACTCACCACTCTATTCACTACGGGGGCAGAGAGAAATGGAGAAGACCTTGATCCTGTGCAAACACTGCTCAGCAACAGCTAAAACACCAATGTGTTGCCAACATTGTTTTAGTCACAAATCTAACCCACAGCACTGTTTGAGCTGCTGTGAAGGGGGTTAACTCCATCCCAGCCAGACCCAGTACACTTTGAAACCTGTTGTTTCCTGCTGTTGAATGTGCTTGAGTACACTCTCTTAGGCAAGCAATAAAATACTCTGGCAAGATTGGTAGATTGGTCTTTTTTCACTTTTTGTTTCAGCTTTGCACAATTAACTTTGTAAGAGCTATTCCTGATTCACACTGCTTTTAAGTGCCAAAATAAAGAGTCAAATGCTCCTACCATGCTAGTAGTTGCATCATCGTAAAGAAGGTTTTTATTCCAAATAGGAGATATTCTTTTAAAAGGTTTTATTGGTTATGTTGACATTTCTTTTTTTTAAAGGTTATGTTGACATTTCTTTTTTTTTTCTGTCCTTCCAGCACAAGTACAAACAAGCATGGGAAGAAGATAAAAAGAAAGTTCACATCACACCAGATATTCCACAGATTGCTTTAGCAAAAGTGAATGCATTTAATTTAAGTGATGTGAGTACTGTTTGTAACACTAAGGTTCTTATTTTTATTAGAAATAAGTGAGATGACATCATTCGAGAGTCTCCGCAATTGTCACTTTGCTAACCTGGAGTAATTTCATAAAAAACTATTAATTTCCTTTTCCCTGCTTCCTTCCCCAAAATTAAATACCAAAAGTTGCCAAGAAGAAGCTATAGTATTTATAGTCAGATTATGAATTGTTCATGTAGGTCATTAAAATATAATAGTTACTAACAAAATAGCAGAGTTTGAGTACTATCCATGTTTTCACTGTATTTATTACTTTATTTCCCCATACACAAAGTTTTGTACGGGATTCAAAAGTCTTTCATGCAGACTGAACCTATTCTTTCAGTAACAAAAAGTATTATAGACAGTTTTTCAGTAGCCAGTTGTTAAATCTACACGTGCTAAATAAAGTATTGTTTGTAATTGTGCACATCTTTAATGTGCACAGAAATAGACATATTCATCTTATTTTCTTAAAAGCTGACATCCTTATAGATGTAACTTTTCATCAACATTTGGGCATGTGGGAAACAAATGCAATTTATTGCTCTCTTGTTATAGATTACTGTTAGTCATTATAGTGCAGTCCAGCTGCATCGGTACGTGAATACTGGGATTGGAGTTAATTTTGAAGGAGAGTTTGTGTGCCCCAGTGCCTTAAACAACTGTTCAAGGGGTATTAAACATCTGAATACTCTGTGTTTCAAGTTAGATAAAATAAGAAGAGTTTTATTTAAGTAAGTGTAGTGTATTTTGCTTTTTAAAAAGATATTTCTCTTCTTTCTCTTCGCAGAAAATGTACAGACTTTCATTTGAAGAATCTAGGAAGAAAGGGTATGATCTCAGAGCTGATGCTATCCCTATTAAAGCTGCCAAAGCTTCTAGGGATATTGCTAGTGATGTAAGTTCTTGAAAGAAAAAAATCATCCATTTCAGATATTGTAAAACATTCCTTTCTTGACAGAATTCAATTTTATATGCCAATCATATGAAGTCTGTTTATTGTCTTGCTTGTAAATAATTCTGGCGTATTCGATATATATCCTAGTACATTTTCTAACAGTTAAAGAACAATTTCTTTATGAGAAAGGCAAGGAGATATGAGGGACTCAAAAAAAAAAGTTCATTCTCAGTGTGACGGTGCTTGGATACTTTATAAATATACGTTGTGTATGTGTAGTTTAGGCAGAATGTTCAGAGATCATTCATAGAAATATTTGAAAAGAACAGATACAGATGTAAATTATTTTTACTGCTGTGGTACAGTTATCTTTATTCCTTTGGTGAAAATCCCATTAAATTTCTTGGTGCAGAGAATACCAGCTTCCAGAATCAGGACCATTCTGAAATTGTCTGAAGAGGGAGTTGCTGTGACAGGGGCAAATGTGGCCTGAGAGAGGGGTGAAGTTTGGGCCTCAGGACACGTTATTTAGCCCGCCTCTCTTTTTTTTTACAACATAGGGGCTGTTACAGCCACTGCAAAGTCAGATTGCTCTGACACTGCTCTAAGTCTGAGGGGAAGATACTTCCATTCTGAGTTCTGTCCAAGCAGTAAGCAGTGAAGGAAAAAGGAATTGATACTTGGTCTGTGTAGTTCATTGTCCAGGGTATATTAGAGACTGAGGAAGGGGTTGGTTTTATTACACAAAAAAATGCGAAAGATCTTGGGAAGTGTCTTGAATTTTTCAATCATTTGAACAAGTCAGCCTAACGGAAGTGATGATTTGGTCTTTGTTTTTATGGGTAGTCTTTAGATATGAACTCGAGTATTCTAAGTACAGTGCTGACTACCACAAAAATAGTTACCTAAGCCAAATGTTGGAAGCAGGATAGCAATAGTAACAGAGGGCTGTGTGGGTTGATGTATCTTAGAGCTCACATGGGTATCTCAAAACTGTAGTGTGGAAAGAATAAAAAGTGCACTTTCTCCAAGGATCTTCAGTAAACCAGATCTTATGTGTTCCTTTGCCTTTTGCTTTCTGACAGTATATTTAATATTTTCATTGTGTCATTTATAATGAGATTAGAAAGCAATTGAATTCCGGGTTACATTGAACCTTATGCAGGAGTGGAGTAAACTATTGTAAGGAAATTTCATTTATTAAGAAAATGTTTTAAGTGTATTTCTTTTAGAAGGGATGTGGACATCTGCTTTAGTTTGGAGTGCACCCTAAGAGTAGGTAGACAAGGACACCACCTCTATATGCTTTGTGGTGTTCTCTTAACAATGTAAAAATCCTATTTTAATCTTAAGTTTTGTGGGTTTTTTTTTCCTTAGAAGGTAGATATTGCTTATTCAACAAATGAAGTAGTATTAAAGTGTCAATCTCTGTTCTCTTTACAGTATAAATACAAATTAGGTTATGAACAAGACAAGGGAAAACTTGTAGGCTTCCGCAGCCTTCAGGATGATCCCAAACTTGTCCATTATATGCAAGTGGCTAAGATGCAGTCTGACCGTGAATACAAGAAAGCTTATGAGCTGAGCAAGACGCATTACCAAACGCCGTCTGACACACTCAGCATCGTGGCAGCTAAGGAGGCACAAGATCGTGTCACCAACACTAACTACAAACGGCTCATTCACCAGTATATGCTTCTGCCAGATGCGATGAGTTTAGAACTGTACAGAAACATGAATCAGATACAAAGTGATGTAAGTTTCTGGTTTGGTTCTGTCATTTGCAGCTGTGATTTTTTTTTTTTTTTCCCCCGTTTTTTCATTATGTCTGTGTTTTGGAAACAGCAGAATGATTTTGTATGAGCTGTTTGTAAATTCTAAACTTTCCTTTCCTGTTCTGTTTGGCAGAATGAGTACAAGCAAGATTACAATGAGTGGTTCAAGGGTATTGGCTGGAGTCCTGCCGGTTCTCTGGAGGTGGAGAAATCTAAGAAAGCCACGGAAATTGCAAGTGATCGGAAATATCGCCAGCATCCCAGCATGTTCCCGTTTACAAAACAGAATGATGCCATGGACATGGTCCTTGCAAAGCAGAATGCAAATATAATGAATAAAGTGAGTATTTATGGGCAAAATGAGGAAAATATTCACATATAATCCATTTCAATAAAGTCACCACCATTATGTAACAGTGTTTCCCTAGGAAAAACGACTGTCACTTACAGGTTCCTCTTTTTTAATTTTTTTTTTCTTAGTGAAACACTCATTAACTGATAAATAGCATTGGTTAAATAAATCTTTTTCTGTTTTTTCTCACTGCTATGTCTGCAACCTCTATTCTCATTCTTGTATAGAAATTGCTGGTGCTGAAAATTTTCATAGTTGGACTTCATTAGAGGCAAGACTGGATCCTAGTTCAGCTGATTCTGGATTAGGTCATTGCATAGCACAATAAATCAAAATCAAATCAAAATCAAATTTAAAAAAATCAGAAGTCAGCACCTTTGTCTTTTTACCCATCCATATCCCAAGTGCACAGACAGAAAGGTGAAAACCCTGAAAGAGCCTCCCTTTGTCATTTATATTGACACATCTGGTGTTACTTTTTTCAACAGCATGCTTATACTGAAGCTTGGGAGAAGGATAAAATACAGGTTCATGTGATGCCAGATACACCAGATATTCTACAGGCAAAACAGAACAAGACAAACTACAGCCAGGTAGAGTTTTTTAATACTTCCTATTACATTTTAAACTAACATCTACTTTCTTAAATTTAAAGGTGCTTCCCATTTCAAAATAAATGATTTGTGCAAGCTAGAAGAAATAGAATGGGGGATTTAGAACAGAGGCAAGAATTTTTATGCGAGTAATATTTTCAGAGTAGCAATAAGTGCCATCTTCAGACTAGCCTCAATGACATTATAATGTATGGAAAATGTAAGTCCTATTTTTGAAATGTGGATGTACATAGTCAATACTCTATGCTTACCATAGAAATCAATCATGTGAAAAATTCCTTACTATAAAATTACAGTTCATTGAGTATATTTTTAACTTAATGTATGGGAAAAGAAATACATGCAGCGATTCTCACTTTTCTGTCAGCTTTCAAATATGAGAAAGTGACAGTTGTGTATGAAATAATTAGGGTTTGCTTTGCATGATTGCTCAGAGGCAAATCTTTTCTTGCAAGTGCTGGTACTTAGATCGACCATGCACAAACTGAATTGACTATTAAATGGCTACATTACAGCCTTAATAATCAAATTTTTGTTAAGCCGATAGGAAAGTTTTCAGTTATCCCAGACGTATATTTTTTAAGTTCCCCAGATATGTTTCAAATCCCCAACATAAGCTATAGTAGGAAGCTGCTGCAGTAAAGAAAAGCTATTTAATCACTAACCTTAAACTTGGAAGACCCGTGTTCCTTGCTTATCAGTTTTCCATATCTCAGATCCCATTCTAGTAGCCCTTCTCTCATAACTGAAGCCTGTGAGGTGACCAGAATTTTATAATATGGATTATTAGCATATCTAAATAGAAGGTGACATATGTGTTACTAAGACTTTTTAATTATTATTGTTTTCAATTTTAGAAACTGTACAAGCTTGGCTGGGAGGAAATGATAAAGAAAGGCTACGACCTCACGCCTGAAGCCATTTCAGTGAAATCTGCCAAAGCATCAAGGGACATTGCAAGTGACGTAAGCAGCATTTCTTATTCAATATGAACTGCACTTTGTCTGGTTACTGTAACTCAGACCGTTGCACCTCTCTGCTAAGGTGTGCCTTGGAGTAGGAAGCAAAATTGCTGACAAAACTCTTTCCCGATCTGTTCTTGTCAGTGGAGAAAACAATTTAAGAATGGTTGCTCTGGCATCTTGACAGTTCCAATGATTGTGGTCCATCCGTGAAGTGGCTGGTCATACAAAGTTAAAAGTTGTCTGCTCTTCTGCATGTTACATTTTCAGAGTAGCAGTAAATTTGGTCCGAGTAGCTGATCCCAGTGCCTATACCGAGAAATCCCTTTTATGGCTCTGAGAGTGAGGTGGTGACACATGTATTGCTGTTGTCATAACTTGGTATGATTCCGACTCCTGCATTTATGGAAGAGATTTTATTAGTCATTAGGAAATGTTTCCAATGCTTAAGCATCTGCAATTTTCATTGCTGATTATTTTATTCATCAAAATATTTCAGCCTGTGGGAGTTCGGAAGGGTATGACTATATGAATCAGGTGGCACAGGAGACCATCCGTGTAGCCATGCACTGTTTCTCTCCAGAAACTCTGTTCATTCAGGAAGAGCAGTCACTGCCACCAAGTGATGCCCATTAATCAAGGGGCCACTCGAATTTTCATGAGATGCCATAACAAGATGGTCATTTCATTGGTAATGAGAAACATTGAACTGAGTGAATAAATTGATATTTTGCCTATTTGTTGTCTGTTTCTTAATGTAATTTCAATAACGCAATCTTTTATCGTTTTAGTACAAGTACAAAGAAGGTTACCGCAAGCAGCAAGGACATCACATTGGATTCCGCAGCTTACAGGATGATCCTAAGATGTTGTGGTCTATGCAAGTAGCTAAGATGCAGAGTGAGAGGGAGTACAAGAAAGATTTTGAAAAGTGGAAGACAAAGTTTAATATGCCCGTGGATATGTTAGGCTTCCTTCTGGCTAAGAAATGTCAGGAATTGGTTAGTGATGTAGACTACAAACGGATACTGCACCACTGGACTTGTCTGCCAGACCAGAATGATGTCACCCAGGCAAAGAGGGTCTACGAGCTACAGAGCGATGTAAGCTTCCTCGGGATTTGATTAATTTATTTTTTGTGAGATATTTACTGCTTATTGAAAAATGTCTTTAGTAACTCGCTTTTGATGTCGGTATAGACTGGACCGAAGCTAAAATACCAGTTAGTCTTTTAATATTGTTTAATAAATGAACAGGGAAATAATCCAATATGGTTTTGCCATTTTTCCTGAACAGAATCTATATAAGTCAGATCTGCAGTGGCTCAGAGGCCTTGGATGGAGTCCTTTGGGGTCTTTGGAATCTGAAAAGAACAAGAAAGCTTCTGAAATACTGAGTGAAAAGAAGTACCGGCAGCACCCAGATACTATTAAGTTCACAAGTATCCCAGATGCCATGGATATCGTTTTAGCAAAATCTAATGCCAAAAATAGAAGCGATGTAAGTTGACTCTAGAGACAGAACATGTGATTCAATAAATTAATACAGTAGTATACATTTGTTAAAAAGATCTCCGTATCAGAACACTTTGCATTTAAAATATGCAAATATCAGATGTTTACAATCAGTGCCTTACTGCTCACTTGTCAAGAAGTACCATGCCTTGTTCAGAAGATTAAGGTCTTCACTGTTGTAAAAGTTATTCAGTAATAACTGCAAAGAAGACACTTACTATGTAGTATGTAAATCTGTTGTCATAATGCTGTTTTCTTGACGTTTCATGGAGGTAAAGAAGAAAAGAAAAGGTGGTATTTCAGTAAGAAGTTGTTGTATTATTTGATTGTGATACCTTGTGCCACTTATGCTTGTGTAGTACATCTTTGCTTTGCTATCATAGAGAGAAGATAAGCTGAATTTACTGCTATGCATTTGAGCCTTTTATCAGACGAGGTATTTTTGTTTGTGTCTCTTTTCAGATACTGTATAGAGAAGCTTGGAACAAGGACAAGACTCAGGTTCACATCATGCCTGATACTCCTGAAATTTTGCTGGCTAAATCAAACTTAATTAACACAAGTGATGTAAGTGTGTCTCTGCTGTATTTTTTTTTATGAAATTTGAAATTACCCATTGTGGCTTTAGTTTAAAATGCAGTAGAATAATTCTGTAATTCTGACAGCTGTAAGCACACCTGTGATCTTTCCCTGTGAAAACTGTTATGCACTGAGACGCCCAAGTGGAATTGCTGAAATATAAAGTGGAAACAGAGTTGCTAGAATGTAAAAAAACCCAAGAAAATATTCAACACAAATTACCATTTTTCTCTTTCATCTCATCATACTAACATTGTAGATATGTGTTCATCACTTTTTAGTAAGCCTGTCATTTTTCTTAAAATGTCTGGTTATATTGGCTTCCCGTGTTAGAATTACATAGGATTATGTAATTTACATCAAATTCCTGGTTGGAATGGAACAAATATGGACTACATGCAAAGCTAAAGAAAAGCTAGCAGCTCTAACGTAAGAATTCAGGAAGACAAAAATAATTGCAATTTAAATTCAATGTAGAGAATCATGGGGTTGTATTATTCATCTCCAGAAGACTATGAATCCTCCAGCAGTAAGTTAAGTAAAAGAAAATTTTGATCTCAAATGAGTTAATCAAAAAACATACAGATAGTAAGTTTTAAATATTTTATATCATCAGTTACAAAATACACATTATTAAAAACAAACTATGGAATTTTATTTGAGGAATGAATGTTTTCAATAGTCAGAGAAGAAAAGCAGTGGTATTGAAAAGGTCTCTAGAGAGCTTCATTTGCAATTATTACTTTGAATCCTTCTCCAACAGAAACATTACAAGTTAGGATATGAAGAACTGAAGAGGAAAGGCTACGATCTTCCTGCTGATGCTATACCCCTCACATTGGCAAAGGCGTCCAGAGACATAGCTAGTGAAGTAAGTCTTACAGAGGGAAAGCAACAGTGGGGCATAGAGTGACACACTTCTGGATATAGGCGTTGCTTATTTATAAGGAAGAGAGCTCTAAAATTTTAACAGGCATATATTGCTGAACTCCCCAGAGGCTGTATAATGCTTACCGGTGTAAAGTTAACTCCAATAATTTATGAGATAGTCTATAAATATAAAAAAATCAGTTAATATCTTCTGGACATGCAATATAAAGTCATAAAATGTGGGCAAAATAGACAAAAAATCTGAAATACATTACATGCGACAATTTTAACCACTACATTAACAAAAGAGGAATTTAAATTGCAGCCTGAATAAGAAGTAATAATTGTTGTTTCTGCATTCGATTAGTACAAATACAAAACTGCATACCGAAAGCAGCTTGGCCACCACATAGG